>JBBULP010000949.1:0-49409 GCA_038048775.1 Picocystis salinarum | reverse complement strand
CGAAACAGCACCTAGGGGGGGTCGAAATTCAGTCGAGGGGGGGGTCAAAATTCAGTCGCAACCGGACCGTTCCCCTCCACGATCGAAGTTTCCTTTCGAACCGATGCGAGAGAACACGGCCGTATGAGGATCTCATATCGTGGTACTGATGATTCCTCTGCGTGTGAAGGGAGTGATCAGGGTGTCGAGACCTCTCCGTGTCCTATCCTCGCACGTCCATGGCTTCGAAGTGTTCGTGCACTTCTTGGAGCGTGCTCCAAGGCCATCGAGCGCGTGGCACGAATCAAGTGGAAACCCTCTTTCGGAGCATGCAGCAGATGATTACGATCCCCTAGAAGTAGAGAGCGAGCCGTCCGAAGCCTAGGACGTGGTGGCTCTTGCGGCATGTGCACATGCTTCCAAAGCATGGGTTGCACAAACATGTGGCGGGTAAAAGCATGGCACCATCCATCTAGAGCGTGGCATCCATTGTGCTCGGGTCACGTGGCACTCTGAAGAAGCGAACACTCGCTCTCAAATGGGGTCCTTTGACTTGTGAAGCATGTCAGCTGTGGCGATCTCCACCATAACAAATGTCAAATAAACACGAAGCAATGCAATAAGAGTCGTAGGTCGAAAAGCATGCCTCACTTGCGGGTTTTGAACGTCTTGCGTTTGCTTGCGAAGGTATCACACAGAGTCCATCGAGGGGATGAAATGCAAGATTAGTTTGCAGATAGACAAACATGATTATAAATACAATGAATAGAACAAAGCGCACGTGGCCAAGCATAAATGCACCGATCTTCCACGCCACTTCATTGGAGATTCGTTTGTGCAAGCGTAGAAATGAACGAAAAGTCCACGGAGGATCTTGCTTTCGATACGCCCGTATCGAGTATCGTTGATTACTTGCAATGTTTCAAAACATGTCCTTCTCGTGGATGCACCGTATTGGCCGGGAAGATCTTTTGTTGATTAAAACCGAAGACTATGTCATTTATGAATCGGCATCAACCGCATAGTCCCATTTGAAAGAGAACATTGCAAAGATTCCGAGAAGAGCGAAAAACAAGTGGCATATCATACCGTGAACCACACTCGTATGGTCCACGCACGGAGTGTCTAGCGAGTGGGGTTGGGCAACTGCTCCATGAAACGACACCAGAGTACTCTTCTCGGCAATACCATCGAAATCTCTTGCAAGACAAGCTCTACGACCATGCGCAAATGACGTGCCATGTAATTCTTCCGCCGACATGACTAGTGCGGGTTTCTCGTGAAAGTGGAAAGTTTGTTGTGTTCTCGCGCAATGGAAAGCGATGTGACTTGGAGACGGCATTGAGCACAATCACAACATCCTCACTTGTGTGATTTTTCCCGTACGGGGTGAAACGAGGGAGACGTCCTATTACCGCTCGGGATGAAACCTAACATGTTCGAGCATGATCCCTTTCATGTCGTTCGTGTGCCCCTTCATGCACGTGGGTTTCAATTGTGTTGTAGCCTTGCAAGGGGACGGCTACTCGTCCGACGAGAAACACGTTGCATTTTGCCCTTCGGGTCCGCGATTCCGCCGCCGTCGACGCACCTTCCTTTGGTCACGGTCCCATTGTCCTCGTCTACTCTCCGATCCAGGCCGTCTACGCACGATGCATGCCGCCACCACGTCTCCACGCACGTCTTCTTCCTTTCACGTGGGACGTGGTTCCATCCAAGGTTCCACGTGTCCCGTCCTTCGTCTCGGATCGTCCACGGTTTCGGTATCAAAAACCCTTCTTCAAAAGGACTTTTCCTCCGACTATCGTTTCCCTTTTGAAAGGGAGTTTTTCGGGTTCGAACCCGATTCGACCGCCCTTTCGAGCTCGACTGTGGCCATGGCCACGACGATGGCGCGCGCAGCGGCGATGGCGACGACGATGGCGAGCTTCGCATGGGCGTTGAAGACAGCTCCGTCGCGAACCTGCCGCGAAATGGTGTACATGAACGAAGGATGCGACGCAGAAGCGCTCCTGGAGGTCGAGTTCGCGGAGAAAAGCTGCTCGCCAGTGCAAGGATTCGGCTCGTGGATGTTCGAGACCACGCCGAAAGATCTGCTCGGCGTCGCGTACCTCGACGAAACGTGCCAAGTGCCCATGCCGTTTCCTGGGTTCGTGTGGACGGGATATTCTGCCACGTTGCGCGAATGCGCTGGTCCGAGGTACTTCAACTGGAACGTGGTGAACGGCACCCACTTGGTGACCCAAGACTTTGCAGAAGACGATTGCTTGGTGCCGCTGGATGAAGAAACCGTGCAGTTGGAAACGTGCCAAAGCTGCTTGTTTTGCACCACACTCACCACCATGTACGTGTGGGCACAAGACAACACAGATGGCACGGTAGATGTGCGCTTCTACGACGATCCAGATTGCACACAGCTCCAAGAAGAGCTCATCAACGCACCCACCAATGTATGTAGCCCCACCACAAGACAAGTCATCTGCACCACTGTAGGAGGGTGTGTGTACATATCTGGAAGCTGTTTCCAAGAAGTCTGCCCAAGCCTCGTAGAATTGAAGCGCACGTACGGAAGTTTAGAGCTGGCGAGCTGCATTGCCGAAGATCCCAGGCAAAAAGTCAATGCAGTGGAAATGAACGCTTTGGCAGTAGATTTGGAAGAGTTTCCTGTAGATTTGGGCTTGAAAGAAGGTTTGTTACAAGGTTTGAACCTGTTGAATGGCCTGTTCAAAAAAGGGTTCTCCAACCCTGCCCTCTTTTTCTGCCAAGCAGACGATTTCATTCAAGCCATCAACTGCATGAACAACGAGACAAAGAACGTAAATAGCCCTTGGTATAGATACTGTGTTAATCTCACAGAGGAAGAGAAGGAAATGGGTGGTATTGGAACGATTGCATCTCGTGAGCAGTTCGGAAACTTCAGCTTGTTTCGAGTAGCGTTCGATGAAGACAAGTTGATCTTGACCGAAACTGATGGTTTGTGGAGAATTACGCCCTTTCTTTGCACCAGTAGACCATGGTACAATGTCCAACAATGCACGGATCCACTTGGGACGACTTGCCTCTATGAATTTGCCGGGGTCTCTACTTTCGGCCTCAGTCAGTTCACAGGATATGGTTCCAACGCCTCCAGCCCTACTTGTGGGGTTTTGGCCACAGATGTGTCCCCAACAATTGTCAATCGCTGTGTGACCAGGCTTGTAGAAGAGCTGTCGAGTGATTCAGACCTAACTCTGATCCTTGCAATTGTGGTTCCCGTCGTATCCGTGGCTCTCCTTCTTGCCCTTTACATCTACCGCAGGCACCGCATGAATGATCAACAGGTCATTGCAAGGTTCAAAAGAAAATTTGCACCTGGCACAGTGAAAAACTTGACTGCACTTCGCCTGCTTGGCCTCGAGGAGACGGAAACCCCAGATATTTCCCTGGTAAGCACTGATGTGAAAGGTAGCACGCGCTTGTGGGAGCAGGATCCAGCCATGGTGAATCGCGCAACCCATGTACACGATGCAGCCATCCGCCGGATCATGTCAAAATACTTTGGATATGAGGTGCGAACAGAAGGTGACTCATTCTTGATCGCTTTCCATACCGCGGAAGATGCCCTGGGGTTCTGTTTAGGCTGCCAGCTTGAGCTGTTGACCTGTGACTGGCCGATTGAGCTTGAGAGCACTCAAGGTGCATGCTCTGTGTACTTTCAAGATTCGCTTATCTTTCGAGGGATGCGAGTGAGGATGGCAATTGCAACTGGTCCATTTGCAAATGCATCCACAAATGCACTCACCAAGCGCTTAGAGTATACAGGGGAAGTGATGGACAAAGTGAAGCTACTAGAATCATTTGCTGATGGCGGGCAGATCGTGATGGACAGCGAAACTCATCAAACCATCTTGAACATCAATGATGATGCACTTCAGCGCAAGGGAAAAGGCAAAGGTATGTGCTTTCCCTCCCTTTCATCGAAAGACTGCTGCAGTTCTCTCCGGCAGAGAAGAAGAACTCTATCCTTCAGCAAACTGGAGGGAGAGCTTTCTCCAGTCTTTATGGACTTGGGAATTTTCTTACCGAAAGATCTTTACACGTCAGATGAGCATGAAAGCTTTCGCAATGGTTCAAGTGAGCCATATGGACTAGAGGTTATACAAGTTCTTCCACGCAAGATTCTTGCCCGAGCTGTGTATTTTGAAACGTCAGACAAATTTGTAAGGTTGCAGCCAGGCTTCTTTGATGCACCCATGGCACGCGAAGGTTTCCTTTGCGCGTTAGAGAGATTGAAGACGGGGGCTGATCCCTCCCCTGATTCCTCTGCGTATAGCATTGTCGAGAATGAAATGTCTCTGAAGGAAAGTGCTTTTACAGTTTGTATTGTGTTCAGCTCGATGAAGATCACGCAACCTAGCATATTTGGGAATGAGAAAGCTGAGCAATACGTTCTTCAACTGTACCAAAGATTAGTTAGGGAAACTTTGCCTCTCTATGAAGGCTACGAATGCCAGTTTGTGGACAGTATTTTCATGCTCGCATTCTTTAAGTTGGAGAGCGCCATCCTTTGGAGCCTGCAACTGCAGCACATTGTGGAATTGGCTAACCAGGAGTTAGAAGCACACTTTAAGTGCTACACAGGCAGCAAAGAGTTAACCAGGCAGGTGTCATGGAGTGCTTCTAGGGGCATACCAACTGCTCAAAGGTTCCTTATGACCTGCAGGGAAGGGCTTTATTTTGACGTGCAACTTGGTTTGTTCCGGGGTGCACCAGCCGAGGTCTTCCCTCATGGCAGTTCTGGAAGAGCTGATTATTTTGGCCGCGTTGTGAACCGTGCTGCAAGATTCCAAGCGACAGCTTATGTTGGATCCTTGTTCTTGCCCACTGCTCTGATGGACGAATTTTTTTGCACACCCCTACACAAGCCTCATGAAAACGAAGGCTTCTCGCAGATACAGGTGGATGTGCAAGAATGTGACCCGGGATCATTCCAATTCAAAGGTTTGAGCACAGCAATGGACGTCTCATCGTTGATTGTATGCCAAAAGGCAAAGCTGGTGGACGTTGCAATGCGGCCTGGTGGGAAGAACTCCCAGGTACGAAAAGAAAAAGGATGGGTTAAAACACACAAAAAGATGGTTTTGTATGACTCGACCAAGATAGTAAGTAGGATTCTTGAGCAAGTACAAACCTCTGGAACAGAATAAATAACCCTGTTGTTTAACATGTGTGGCGGCCTCTGCATTTGATGCTAAATAGAGGGTAGAGGACACATTTGGAGCTCTAGAGCAGTACTCCGCCTGGCAATGGCAGGCAGCAGCAGCCTTTTACATGCTTGTGGTGGAAGGATGAGTTCCATGGATTTGCGATGCGTTGTACTTGACTTTCAAACAGAACATGCTGCAGCACCGTCTGCACAAACAAATGTATGCACACAAGCAGATAAAAAAGTGCTTACAACAACCACTTCAACATAGGGTAGAAGGTGGAATGGATGCAATCACCACGCTTTCCTGTTGATACTTTCCCTTGACATGTCCAGGAAGTTGAATTCCGGAGTCACTGATTAGTCATGTTGTTTGCCTGTTAGCGTAGCAGAGGAAGTTGGACTTTGTAGATCAAGGCGTACGCTTTTCCTCACTGAACAGCACTAACTGGGCACCTTTATTTAATAAACGGCAATGGACTTGCTTCAAACTTTTCTAAATGTTGCATTGAGGATGACAAGTTTGCCCTCATCTGGACGAAAAACCCAGTGCTTGTTTTGCTACTTCCTGCTGACTTCAGCCAGCTGCACCTCGTCCAGTACCACTGTTTCATGGAGGTTGAATGCGTGAAGAAGCTAAACTTCATGCGTTTTTATTCTTAGTCCACTTCTTCTTCCCGTACTTGTGGATCGTTGGTAGGTGGTATGTTGAAATAGCACACCTTTGGAGAGTTGGTAAGCCTGTCTTGGAGGCTGGGTAGCCCACAATAAGTCCATTCTCGTGAGTAGTTTTATATACGTATCTAGTATCCATCCTTGTCCGCTGCATGTCTTGTGAGTAGGCTACACAGCAGAGTTATCAGCAGGAGCTTCCACAAGCATCTTGAGATGGTGGAAAAACTCCATCATGCTAACCGGCTACAACTGTAGATTTCAAAAGGCATGCAGGCTCCGACATACGCATTCCTCTCCAAAAGTTTGAGCCAGCCCCCAAGGAAGGAATGTCAATATTGAAGCTGCCTTCATGCTTGTTCTGCATCGATTTTCTTCAAGCAGAGCTCCACATATCTATCCAGGACATCCTGAACAATTTTTTCAACATCCATATGGACGGGTTGTCTCCCAAGGAATTCTATGAGCACTTGCGGCATCCGATAGGTGAACTCTAGTTCTACTACTGTCTCTGTCTGTGGTGTGTGCAACTCACTTTCATTTTCGGCGCCAAGACTCTCTCTTTCGGAGAATTTCACACACCCTGCTTGTGGAAAACCTTCAATACTTCGCCATCTCACCTCGGCGCATCTCTTTCCAGCACTGGCTCCTTCGCTCTCTTGCTGCAGGACATCCTTCAGCTGTTGTTTGGGGTCCATGCCAACGTACATGGTGCTTGCCAACAACTCAATGGTAGGTGTGGACGCAAAACGATACATCAAACGCAGGCGCTGTATCTTTCCATCTTCTGGCATCGGTTCTACGTCTACGAGCTGGGGCAGGAACTTGTACACGTTTTCCCACGCACACCAGGGTTCCATGCAGGTGGAGAGCGGAGCTTGGACCACCCTGGTGCTGCGGTGCACCACGTCCATGTCATCGAACCGTTCCAGGAGCGTTTCGTACGGCGTGTATCCTCCATCGACGAATTTCTGGGCTTGCACGATCGTCCCACGCCTCGTTCGACGTTCGCCTGTCGCCGTGCCACTCGGAGGTTGGGACCCATTCCATCCATCACGTGACACGTTTCGACCCACGTGACGCCTCGGGGCGGCGTCCTTCCCTCCTCCGCTCCCCAGGCGCTTCAGGACATCTCTCTTTTTCGCCCCGGGGGCGTTTACAACACGCATCCTTGCGATGGCGACGCTTTCCATGCCACCTTGGCGGCGCACCACTCTCAAACTCTCTCAACCACACTCCCTCTCTCCCTCTCTCTCCTCGGTCCATCGTTCTCACACACAGTCTCTCGGCCACTCTCACCATCCCTCACAACAGTCTTGGTCTCCTACACACTCCGTCATTCACTCTCACTGGATCGGTCTCCCACGCCCTCTCGATCTCTCGCGTAGACAGCCTCTCGGTTGCTGGCTCTTTCACCGAGTCAATGTCGCAGTCTCACACGTTGACAATCTTTCTCACTCACCTCCTCTCCCTCCCTCCCTCGTGCCCTCAATCACTCTACTCTCTCTCCATGTCTTTCTCACGAAGTCGCTCCCTCGATGCATCCGTCTCATTCTCGGCCATCCACAATTTGCATCACCCTCTTCATCTGTCTCGATCGTTCTTTCCCCCGCATTGACTCCGGAGCAATGGCTTGTCACAACCAAGATGGCAACACGCCGCAGTTGCCCTCATCGTTCAACTCTCCTACACCACCTCAATCAAAATGTCTCTCGTGGTCCAATCGAGTCGACCTTGCGTTTGTTTCGCCGTCTCTCTCATGGGCTTTCGCCTTCTTGCTATCAATCGGAGGCATGACCTCCAAGGTTTCACGGGAGGATGAAAGATGGTCGAAGGCGACAAAGTAGCGATTGCGAAAGGAAAGCAAAAGTTGTGTTTGCGTTTGTTTACCACATCCAGCGGAGGGTGAGACAAAGAAAAGGTCTCGTCGTGGAATTGGCCTCAAAACAAGAGAGAAAACCGGTTCTTCTATCTTCAATAGAGGAACGAAAAGTCCACTTCTTGGAAGAGCTCCTGACATTTCAAGCATTGCACATGGATCGACACGGACATGAGCATGTGCAAATGGAACAATTGGTGGACGAGTTAGTGATGGACAAATGGTTGAAAGGTGCAAATTTCATGGCATAAGGTAAGGCATGGGTTTCGACTTGTGCGATTGAACTACACTTCAACAGTAGATCTTTCCTGATTTTCTCGTTCGTTGAGTAGCTTACTCTTCACCTTGGTGTATGAAAATGGTTCGAAGATCCTTAGTCGCACAGGAAGCTAGCCAACGACATGTACGGATCGAGAGCACATGTATTTCTTGAATCGATTCTCCCAAGCAGTTTAGTCGATCATTGGCAAGCAATGCCAATCAAAAACTTCGGTATCTTGGCTTTCGTTCGTCAAATCGTCGAAAGAGACAAGGGAAAGTAGTTCTTTCACATGCCGACCTCTTGGACTGGGCAAGGCGCATATGGGAACCGTTTGTTGCTACAGAATTTGCGAGGCTTTTCGTTGTGGCGTGCATTTCTTATTGCGAATAAAGCCGCCCGATCATGATGCAATCGGACCACCAACGAATCGTCGTGGTGGGGATCACCTAGATCTTGTTAGATTTGCCAGACGTTTGCATGTTCCACAAGGCACTTTATCCTGCTTCCTTTGTTCGATTTCTCTATCTTCTCATCTTCGTTCGGTCCCCTTCGTCCATAGATCTTCCTCCCGTGTCTCTTCCCCTTCTATAGCGACCCAATTTTTTCTTTTTCGTCGTCCTCTCGCGCGTTGTTTCGCGTCTCTTTCTCGCACCTGCTTGTTCCTCTCCCCCCGTTCGTCCTCCTTCTCTCTTCCTTTCTCTCCGCCCAGTTCCTCGGCCCTCCTCCCTGCCTCTTGCACGCGTGCATTTCCATCCACCGCCTTCCTTCCTCCCTCCGCGGTGGCCGCCTCTCTCTCCCACCCACGTGCACGTCCATCCCCCCACGCGGCATCCCGCCTTCCCCTCCCTCCTTCCACCGGGTTTGTGAGGCACACAGGGAGAGAGGCAGAGATCGAGAGGGAAGGAGAGGGAGAGAGAGGGAGAGAGAGAGAGAGAGAGGTGCACGTCCCAAGTCGCCATCGCCACGCGGCCACAGCTGCGCACGTGTGGGTTCGATCCGTACGAGGAACGGAGCACGAGAACGCCCCATGTCCCCCGGGGGAGGAGGGACGGGTGCGGGGGACACCCTTCCCTCCGCCGCGTGCGGCGCGGGGGGGGGTCCCACGCACCGGAACGGCACACGACCACCGACGTGGTGCGGTGCCTGTGGACAAGTGCAAGCGCTCATGCGTGCCAATGCGAGGTGGACGCTGCTTCCCAGGTACACGGTGCGTGCACGAAACCCTGCGAACGAACCGGAGGACGAGATGGAAAGCTAGGACGAAAGAGGACGGCCGTCGATACCTCCGGTGCCTGGATCCCAGGAGAAGCAAAGGAGAAGGAAACATGACAACGCGTGGAAAAGAATATCTAGAACACGTGCAGTGGAACGCCTGCGTCTGCGTCTGTGAAGACCCCGCCGACGTTGCAGGGAATGGAACGGAAAGAATCGCGTGTCCAGGCGTAACCTACGTTCAAACAAGCAAATACAGACACAATCCAATGCCCGAGGAGAACGACAAGCACGCGTCTTTAGAGCGAGCCTGCTGACAATTGGATGGGATCCAAACGTGCCTGCATGGTCGTCAAACGAAACCGTATGCACAGGGAGACCGCGCGATGAATCAAGATCCGCTGCTGGACGATCTCAAGACGTTGCGCGCTACAAAGGGTACGTCAGAACCACAACGCATCGCCTTCTCAATGCACTTCCCAAATTGCTCAAACGACAACGGTACTGGACACCCAACCAATGCCGTTACCAATGGCAGGCGGCACGTGCAGTCGCTACGAGCAGCGAATGCCGGATGGTTGCAAGTATCACTCGAGCACTTGATGCGGACGATGAGGAACAGATAGCGCACATTCAGCTGACCTTCTCTGCTGCGGATTTGTTTGCCTTGCTCTGGATCTCGATTTGGATGTTCGTACGTATCAATATCTGCAACCGCCTGTTTTTGTTCTTGATGGGGATCGTTATGAAACGTACAGGTAGCAAGCATCCCACACCACGAGAGCTCCTCCTCCCATTTTTGGAAGTGGTGCGATCAGTTGAAACATCTGGGCCTATCACCAGAGGAGCTCTCCTGTCTGTGCAAGAGCTATTGGTGGGAGGAATGATCGATCCAAACCACCCCGGTGCTGCTGAAGCAGTGCAAGATGCAGCCAGGGCAGTCACTTCTTGCCGGTTCGAAGCCACAGATCCTGGATCTGACGAGGTGGTGTTGGCTGCAATCCTGCACGTGCTGCTGACCTTGCTGCGGTGTCCAGCTGGACGACTTCTAGCCAATCAAGACGTATGCGACGCTGTGCGAGCTTGTTTCCGTATTGGGTATGGCCAGGGCGGGAGGGAATGTAGCCGGCTTCTTAGAGATGTAGCGAGGAACACTGTGGAGGAGATGATGGCACATCTGTTTTCCCAGCTCCCAGAAATGAAGTTGCTTTCAAAAAGAGAAGATATACCTCATGGTGTCACCTCCAGGGCCGTGGAGGGACCAGAGGAAAAGGTCAGCGAAGAAGGCAGCGCTGAAGCTGCTGGGCCTTGCCCAGATTCGCCAAGAGCATACAAGCCTTACAACATCAGTTGTTTGAGCGAGATGTTTGCTTTTGTTTGTTCTCTTATATCACCACAGCAGCATTCAGAGGTTCGTGTTCATTCTCTGGGGATCGTGTCCTCCGCAATTGGTGCAGGGGGTGAAAGTATAAAGGCCGTGCCAGGCCTAATGACCATCATTCAAGGCCAGCTTGGCCGCTCTTGCATTCAGTGTGCCCCCTCTGCCATGCTGGAGGAGCTTGCAGCCCTTTCAGCCTTACATCTAAAGTTGCTCACCTTGATTGGGCCAGCGATCCTCCCTCAGGTCAAGTCTTTCGTTGACTATGTGTTATTGCCTATTGCAGAGGGAAAGGCTGCGACCTTTTCTCTGGACATGCAAGAAGTGGCAGTAGATGCTATTGTGGATTTCTGCCGACAAACAGACTTTGTTCGTGATGTATACCGAATGTACGATTGCGAGCTGACCCAACCCAATGCTTTTGAGTCACTGGTAGGGCTCTTGTCTCGTTCTACATTTCCTGTAAATTCGATTTTGGGACCGGTCCATCTCTTGTCTTTAGAAGGATTGTTGGTGATTATGGCGGGCATGCAGGAGAGGGCCGAACAAGCATCTGATGCAAGCCCACCAAGCCAGCCGTCCAGCCCCGCAGCAGGTTCTGCGAGTGTTCCATTCGAGAACGGGGGAATACCAGATTTGGTGCTCCTTCATGATTCTGTTGGGAAGGAGGTAAGTCTCGAGGATATGAGGAAGAAAAAGAAGCTGAAGGAAGGGTTTGCAATCGGGGTAGAGCACTTCAACCGGGACCCATCGAAAGGGTATGAGTACCTGCAGTCTATGCAGCTCCTCCCAAAACCTCTTACTGCTTCCTCAGTGGGGGCCTTTCTGAGACACACTCCAGGGTTAGACAAAACAATTCTCGGGGAGTATTTGGGAGAGCCAGATGAATTCAATGTGGAGGTGCTGAAAGCCTTTATCAAGTTATTTGATGTGAGGGAGCTATCCTTAGACCTTGCACTTCGAAGGTTCATGGAGTCATTCAGGCTTCCGGGAGAGGCTCAAAAAATAAGCCGTATTCTTGAGAACTTTGCGAGCCACTATCACAGGGAATGCCAGGATGAAACGTTCAAGTCGGAGGATGTCGTTTATGTGCTTTGTTACTCCATCATCATGTTGAACACTGATCAGCACAATGCTCAGGTCAAGAAGAAAATGACCCTCGAAGACTTCATTCGGAACAACCGAAAAATCAACGAAGGAGAAGATCTCCCACGTGAATTTCTCGAAGACATTTTTTACAGCATTGCAATGGATGAAATCCGTGTGGAGGATGTCAATGGTCTTGGCTTTGGAGATGTTGGGGCAGGGAAATGGTCTGATGTGGTCAGTAAATCCCGTATGCTTGCAGCTACAGCCATTGATCATCACGCCCTGGGCACTGACCTTGACATGGATATGTTCAGCAAATTGTGGAATCCTGCCATTGCAGCCATAAGTGTCGTTTTTGATTACGCAGAAGACGAGGTGTTGCTTGAGCGGGCTTTAAATGGGTATCTTTGTGTGGCTCAGATTGCTGCTACTTACAAGATGACTCAAGTGATTGACACACTCATCGTCAGCATGTGCAAGTTCACTTCCTTACTAACACCATCGGGGGAAAGCAACCGTGTTGCATCCTTTGGGCAGGATGCAAGGGCAAGGTCTGCTGCTTTGGCTGTTTTTACAGTCACCAACAGGTTTGGGGACCATGTTAGGTCAGGTTGGTGGAACATCGTGGACTGCGTTACCAGGCTTTACACCATTGGCGCTCTGCCTCTTTCTGTGACTGAGCAGCTTGATGAAGGGATGGACAGTGATCGACCAAAGATTACTGGTAGACCAGCAATGCAGGCGTCAAAAAAGAATAGCAGTGCTAGCTCGCTGTTGAAGCAGCTTGGTTTGTTCCTTTCCCTTGAGGGTTCTGACGACGAAGGGGATGCGATGAATCCTGCAGAAAGCGAGGCAGTGCGTCTGGCCACAGAATGTATCGAGGCTTGTCACATTGGGGAAATTTTTGCCGACAGTAAGTTCCTACAAGTGGATGCTCTGGTCCATCTTGCACAAGCTTTGGTCTGGGCTGCCGATGCTGGTCAAGCAGAGGACTTCTCCGACTACGAACAAGAAGTTTGTGCAATTTTTTGCCTCCAAATCTTGGTTGGAACTGCCCTACGCAACAGGGACCGGATTCACCTGCTCTGGCCAGTTCTTTCATCTTACTTCAATAAAGTGCTCACGGAGCAGCTGGCACCTGTGCCAGTTATTGAACATGCAGCATTGGAGCTACTCCACCTGACGCGTAGGCTGTTGCCCTACAAAGAAGACATTGCTGAAGAACTTTTATCAAGCCTCAACAAAATCACCTGTCTGGAACCAAAAATATTCGGGACAATGGCACCAAGAATAGCATCAGAGATCGTACTGCTTTTGAAAGGATCCGTGAAGTACATCCACTCAAAGAGTGAATGGGAGACCATCTGCTCCTTGCTCACATTGACATCTGGTTATCCGCAGGCCTATCCTGCAGGACTGGAAGCTCTATCAGTCGTCGTTATGAGCGAAGGTGTTCGTTCCTCTCACTTTGAACCGCTCCTTGATTCTATTGTCAAATATGTAGAAAGCCCTGCGGCTACAGAGGAGCAATGCGTATCTGCTTTGGAGCTCATGGGTGAGCTTGGCATGGGTTTGGTGAAGGATCATACGAGCATCTATTCATTGGATGATGGTAGGGTGGAGTTCCTTGATCATTGGGGGAGCCTTATTGGTAGACTTGGTGGCTGCTGCATCTGGGCACGTATTGTTCCACGGGAGCAAGCTCTGAACACCTTGCACAAGGTCCTAGCGTCAGCAGAACCCTTGTCTCTGCCGTCCTCTACATGGAAGGATTGTCTGCAACAGGTCATCCTGCGTATTGTGGATGAACTTACAAGGATGTCAAGCTCTAAACGCCAAGCCCAGCAACCATGCTTCAAGAAGAGTTTACGACTTGCATCATCACTAATGTGCAAAGTTTTCTTGCAATACTTGACTGTATTTAGCCAATTGGATGACTTTACTCAAGTTTGGCTGTCTGTGCTGTCCAGGTTGGAGGATTGCCTGAAACTGGCTTCCCATGGCAGCACCGAAGAGGAAGAAGAATTGGCTGAGGCGATTCCTCAGCATCTGAAGAACCTTCTGCTTGTCATGTCCTCACAGGGCATATTGGTCGAGAGCAGAGAAGAGCTTTGGGACTCGACGTGGATGAAAGCTCAAACCATCTCGCCCTCTTTCAGCCCAAGCATGCTATCGTCACCAGCATAAGCCTGTCAAGCAGGGAATTTCAATGCTTCAATAACAGTTCCCGAGTTCTCTTCTGCATCGGTCTTGACTTATTGCTACTAGAAGAGTTTGTAAAGGTTGGAATGTTTCGATCGTTCTGCTGTAGGATCCCATTTTCTTTTATTTACACTCTCCGGAATCGTACCCTTCTTGAAAAGGATGGTGAGTTGCGTCCTCGCAAATTACCAGGTGCACCTGGATCATCTGGCACATGGGCTTCATCCATACCACCAGAACGATCATCATATGAAGCATGGGATGTCGCCTGGGCCACGGCTTGCAGTACCTGTGGCATGATGCCTGGACATGCCTGCACCATATGCTCCCAACCATCCGTGCTCATAACCTGTGAGAGGTTTTCCGCAACGTATGCAAGGGCAATTCTTTTCAGCTCTACTGCGTGACTCTGCTCAGCTAATGCCAACGTGGTCGCGGCGGTCTCAACTTCCATTGCTTCGCAAAGCTTCCTCTCGCATGTGCGACGAAGCCGTTCCAGGCCAAACCGATCTGCCGCAGCCAGCAGATGCTGTATCAGTGGAACATTCTTCATTCCCTCTTCCCCTTCAAGTTCCGGCACATCGTCTGCATAGATGAATTGGAGAAGGGAGCGGAACACAAAAGGTTCCACATCCATGACACGGACAACCCCCTCCTCCCCCTCTTTCATCGGAGACGAGAGCATCGCACTCAGGACTGGCGATCGTGCCATCAGTACCAACCGGTGCGCTGGAAAACTCTCATTTCCTACATGGAACGTGACGTCGGCATCCTGACCGGATTCCAGAAGGCGGGTGAGATCCTTCCCCAGGGAAGAAGGTAACTGATCTGGAAGCATCAACTTGGTTGCTTCTCGTCTCGTGAGGGCCCCACCCTCTGTCACCACGAGCTCGATGGTGTAGCGGATTACAATTTGGTCATTGTGGAGATAACCATACTGCGGGTTTTCCAGTACGCTCCTTCTCACAAATTTCCGATAGCCGTGGCAGTTCCTGGCATTTGGATCCGATCGTGCGCAGCTGATCTTCACAGCACCCTGTTCCCTACGCCTACCTTTGGTGATGTGGTTCTCCTGGCCACTTTGGTCGACCAGTGTGAATCGATGGAAAGCCCTCACGATGCGTCCCTCGCTGGTGTGCACCACCCCTTGTGGATTTTTACCTTCCCCGATGAGGGCGACAAAGAGTGCGCAGTACTCGCCCGTCACGTCTCTCCGTTCGTTTCCGTGGCTCAAGTTCCCCATCGACATGATTGGCACGGATGCTCTTCCAACGCTGGGCATTTGTTCCCCTCTCCAGCCCAGCCTTGCGGCTTCCGTGAATGGCATTCCCTGCACCACCGCTTCGGCTTGTCTCCCAATGAGTTCGCTTCCTTGCGCCGGCTGTCCGCCGGGTGCGCTTGTTTCCCTGTCGTCTGCGTTGCTTCTTGCTTGCTGTGCATTGCTCCTACTTCCTGCGTACGCTTCTTCGCCCGGCGCGATAGGCATGTAGGCTCCATGCAAGCCAGCACGGGCCAGTATGGAGCTGTGTGGATGGATGTGGTTTCCAATGTCTGCCGCGGAACGCTTTCCGTCTGGATAGAACAGAAGCACCCATTCGTGTCCACCCACCGAAAACCTTTCGCTGGCCACCGGTTCGCCGTCTCCAAGTCCACGCACCAAGCTGTATCCAGCGATGGTGTGCACGTGTTCACCCACCACGGTTCCCGTGACGGTCTTGGACGCCGTGGCGCACGTGGGCGTCCCTTCTTCGTTCCCACGTCCGCCTGCTTCTTCCATGGTCCGGATCCGCCTCCCAGGACTCCCTTTTCGTCCCGAAGCGCACGTCGTGTGACCGTCCAAGCCCGAAGGACGTGCGCGCACGTCTCACGTGATCACGTCGAAAATGACCAAAGCACGAATGACGACCTTCCACCTCCACCGCGAGGGGTACGCCAACCGTACGGGACAATCGAGGGAGACTTAGAGGACGTCCGAGGGAGATGGGGTACGGCACCAAAACCCGCAGAGGAGTGGAGCATGGAGGAAGCTGGATCCTCGACGGCACACGGGAAGATGGGACGGGAGGGAGCACGTGGAGGGACGCGCGCATGGGACGTGTGGGACGTCGGCGTTCGTCGAACGCGTCTTGCAAACGCGTTCGTTCCCGTCGCATCTCTTCCCTTTGGATCGCGTGCGATGGTGGATTCCTTGATCGTTGACCGTGCTTCCACGTCTCGCGTTTTCCGACCGTGCAGACCTTGCGTGTCCACCTCACTCGAACACATCCATCCGATTGGGCGTTCGAAAACGATTCGAGCGCGCAGAGGGGTGCCGAGATACGTCTTGCTTGCATCGTTTCGTCCTCGAACCTTACACGTTTGCTTCGTTTGAAACACCCGTTTTCTCATCTCCTCCATTCCTCTTTGTGCACGTGAGAAACTCGAATGTATGTCTTTAAAACATCCATGGATACACTTGCGTTCCTTGCGAATGATTGGTTGGGGAAACGGGTGGCAAGGCTTGTGACGAGAAAAGGATAGCGAACAAGCTTTCCTCTCCTCTCTCACCAACTCGAACGCTTCCTTCTTTCGTTACGTGGTCACCAACCAGTAGGTTCTTGCCCTCCACCTCCTCTCTGTCTCCACGCCTATGGGGACGTGCTTGTGGCTGCTCGCTTGCCTCGGAACGTGCCTTCGATGGTGGAACCATGGCCGTGTGGCTGCTTGCACACTTCTGATGGTGGCAAGGAGAGTGCCTGTGAGTCTGGTGAGGACAGTGCACGTGCATGCATGCCTCTATCCACGTGCAACGGGGGTGTGGCTGCGCCGGTAGGGTGTATCTCCCTCGTGTGACCCTGGGTCTGCCCGGCCGTGAGGGGGACCGGGTGCGGGTGTGACTGGATGGGACGAGGTGTGGATGGGATACGCCTCCACGTACGTGGTGGTGCCACGATGATGGCGACACGCACGAGCGCACGTGCGACGTGGACGTCCAAGGCGGACGGATCGACACGGTTGTCCTTCCGTAGTCGGGTGGCCACGTGTCCCCAGGTGGCGGAAGGGGGGGCGCGGGCACCCGCCTCCGCCGCAGGCGCGGTGTCGGTGGTCTCGAAGAAAGGATACAAGCTCAAGACCAACAAGGCCGCCGCCAAACGGTTCCGCGTCACGGGTTCCGGCAAAGTCATGCGAAGGAATCCCATGAAACAGCATCTGCTCGAGAAGAAATCCGCAGGAAGGAAAAGGCAGCTCTCCAACCCCGTGGTCGTCAGCGACGCGGACATCAACAACATCATCGGGATGATGCCCTTGGCCAAAATCACCCAGTGAACGGAACGATGCTGGATACAAACCTCGTTGGATCGAACGTGCCATCCAACGCGAATGCATGGAAAACAAGACACGAAAGAAACGTGGATGGACGACGTGCCAACGGCCTATCCAGTGTAACCTATGTCCTTCCATCGGTGACATCCTGTGCTAAGCGTCTGCAGGAAATGCAAGGACCGCAGCAATCCAAATCCGTGCGTGTTTCAGACGACGAAGAAACAACGACCTACTCTTGAAACCGATTGCGATGCCGTTGATGCAAGGGATGACGGTCCAGTCTTCCTGGCCTGCGTCTTCTTCGAGCCCTCCTGAAAGCTATCAATCACTGGTGTGGTGTCCTCTTCTCCTCGAGAGATGGCCCTAAACGGCGAGCCTGAAGGAAGCATTGCACCCACTCTCTCCATCCACGATCCAGCACCATTGTTGGCTCAAACGCTGGAACCAACGACGGTCATGCTGACAAAGGAGCTGTCCCCGGCACCATTATGGTCTGCACAAACGGACGCAGTCTGGTCGTGCATGTTCCCAAATGCGCGGGAACTTTTCCAGCCTTCCAAACAAACTCTTCCAGACGGTATTACTTTCTTCTGCACTCGTGCACTTTATTGCAGCCACAGTTGGGAGAGGTCGAGGTTATCAATGGCTTCGTCTCTTCCACCCCATTCTCTCACGGATGTCAGGCTTGCTTCATGGGCAGTGGTGGCATCCTGCATGGATGACATTGGCCATTGTGTCGATGAGAGCCTCTGTCCTTTGAGTGCTGCGTGTCTTCTCCGTTGATTTTCAGGATAATTTTTCACACTTATGTTGGAGTGTCCCATGTTCGTTGCATGGTCCAACCACCCACAGAATCAGGACCTAAAGAGCCTTGCACTTCGTATCCCCGATGCATCTTGCTTGTACGTCGAGAATGTCTCAATGCTGCAGGAGCTCGAAAACTTCCATCCTGCACGCATGATTTTATTCACGAGCACCATGATCCACGATTCCTGATTTGGATTCGATTCTTCCCTGCATGCAGTGTTATGTAGAGGAATCGAAGGCCTTCAATGGCCTCGTCTGCACCTGGGATCTCCCTTTGTATTCGCTACTCGCCAAATCGGTCGTGGTTCTGCCCAATCCGCCCTCTTCACGGCAGCATTTCTCCTTCACAGGTCCGCATTGTCTTTTCGTCTTCTCCATTTCGTTCTGAAGCACGGTTTCCCTATCTTTGCCTTCAGCAAGATATCCACATCACCAGACCTGGGTAGCCTCACACCTTCCACTCACACACAGGTTGTCCTTTTCCTCCTGTTGGAGAAGAAACTCCCTGTACGTTCCGGGGTGGGGTCCCGACCCCACCACGTCTCCAGACCAGATACACCCACACCTTCGTTCAGCCTAGGCGAGCCAGCAGAGCAGAGGCGTTGCACACACACACACACGTACACTTGGAGTGATTTGGACGCGTGGTGGTGACGCCAAAGCGGTGGTGGGAAGCGACGGTTTGGGTGTTGGCGGAGACGATGGTACGTACACAACAGGAGGGCGGGGCGAATGGCTCATAACGGGGTGGAGGGGCTGACTTGAACCACTTGCAACTGGATGCGGTGTACGTGTGCATGGACGTGCTACTTGTCGAGCCCGCAGATCAACTTCATGGTGTTGATGAGTCGACAAGGGAAGGTGCGATTGGCCAAGTGGTATGCACCGCAGCTGCAGAAAGACAAAGGAAAAATCAGCAAGGAAATCGGACAGCTCGTGCTCAAACGACAACCCAAGCTGTGCAACGTCGTCGAATGGAGAGACAAGAAACTCGTGTATCGAAGGTATGCAAGCCTGTACTTCATCGCAGGCGTGGACATGGAAGACAATGAACTCATCACCCTGGAAACCATCCATTTGTACGTCGAGTCCTTGGATTCCTACTTCGGGAATGTGTGCGAATTAGACCTCATCTACAACTTCCAACAGGCGTACTTCATGCTGGACGAACTGCTTGTGGCTGGGGAACTGCAAGAAGTGGCCAAAAGAACCATTTGTCACGAGATAGCCAGCCAAGATGAGCTGGTGGAAGAACACGAATCAGGACTGGCAAACATGATCGCGCCCATCCTGCAGAACGCAGGATTGACGTGAGCGAGCTCTTCTCGCTCGACGGCAAATGGATGAAAGCAACCCTGACCTAGGCCACACGGAGGTGCCCCGAGGATTCTGCATCACACTGCTAAAAAACGAATTCGTCAATAAAAGGCGCAATGTAACTCATTGAAAATGGTGCTTCTCATTATTTCTTTCAGCACCCAAGTGGGTGCTGGACAACTCATGCTGCAGACACTGCATCCGCGCCGGTCGGCTGATACAACCAGCAGGGATCCCAAACTTTTGGGAGCTGCTTTCCCCAAGGACCATTGAAGATGTTCAGAATGGTCACCTCCTGTGCGTAATGCAAGTCCGGCAAAAGCTTCGGAGTCAACAGGAAACACTGGGGAGTGCCAGGACGGCTCGCAGCCTCGCATAGTTGTTGGAATATTCTTCTCTCGTTGACTGGATCCATGCCCTGGTTGATTTCATCAACCACCCGAAACGGGCATGCAGTCAAGTTCTGGAGGGAGATGAGGTACAAGATCGTGGACACCGATCGCTCCCCGCCAGAGTGGCGGCTCGCACTCAACACCTGCAGTTCTTCCGTATCGCGGAACTTGACCCGTATTTCAATCTTATATTCCTCATAGCTATCTGCCTCAACCAAGGAGACCTCTCCCGCGCATCCAACCTCCGCAATATTGCTCCCAAAAGTGGTACTGATTTTCTTTGTCAATTCGTGCAATTGTGGCAGCCATGTCTCGTGTAGAGCTGCAACTTCGGCCTTACGGCTGGAGAGTTCTGCACGCTCCACTGCCAGTTCCCTGCCCAGCTTCTCGATGCGCCCCTTCCGTTCCTCGTACTCCTCCAAAATGTTGGGATTGGCACAGACAATGGCATTGGCCCGTTCCATCTTCAACGCAATGTCCTCCTCCAAGCTGGCGACGCTGTCATGCACGGTGGTCTCAAAGGCCTGGGTTAGCTCGTCCGTGAGAGGGGCTTCCTTTTTGGCACGTTCCAATGCCGTACGAAGTGCATTTTTGTCCTGCTCGTATATGTGTTCCAGATCGGCTTTCATCGCCTTGTACTTTTTCACTTCCTGCTCCACTTCGCTGAAGCGCTGCTTCATGGATCCCAGCTCCGCCTCCAACTCTGACACCACCAAGGTGGCAGCGCCAAGGTCCTTCAGTGCACCCACGAGCTTGCTGTTGCTGTGAACCAGATCGGTCACATTGGAGATCCTCTTCTCGTTGATCTTCAATAGTTCTCGTTTCGCCTTCTCAATCTTGGCAGAGTTATCCCCTGTTTGCTCCATCCTCTTCAGCAAGCCTTTCTTTTGTCCCACCCGCTGGACTGCAGACTGCAACTTCTTACCCCGCTCGTTGCGCTCCTTGATGAGAGCATCCTGCTCCCTTCGGACCTTTGCTCCTTCATCATTCAAGGCTTTCAATTTCTCATCCACGCGCGATCGGGAAGCCAGTAGGCTACCCTTCTCCTTCTTCACCTCCTCCAGCTGCTTTTTCATCTTCTGGAGCTCACCGTCGGCCACGTTCTCCGACGTGCAAAGAATGCGTGCCTGGCGGAGGCCCACCACACGGACGCTCTTTGCTTCTGCATTGTACCTGGACACGTTCTTCACATATTGAGATTCTGGGGTCCACAAGCACCTCACAGGAGTGTTGTTCATGATATGCTCTATGTGCTTCTGGGACTCAGGTCCTGCCACTGCCGCCGTGTGGATGGAGTTGACGTCGCAGAGGAGCTTCTTCACCGGAGCCGGGGCTCTGAACGTCTCGTCAAGGAATTGTGTCACTCCGTACTGCTTCAGGCTCTGAATGTCGAACGGTCTCTGGAGGGCTTCGTCCGCACCGTCCCCTTGATTGGAGACGGTAATTCTGTACTGTTTGAGGTTCTCGTGCAGAAGGTCCCTATCTTCAGGCGTCTGGGTGACAAAGACGGACCACAGGTACTTCTGGCAGTGTTGCTCCAACATGCTGGCGTGCATTGGATGGGGGCATTCCACCTCTGCTGCCACCGGACCATACACCGGCTTTCGGAAGCGTGCCCGGTTGCTCTCCACCCAGTCGATGGCCTTGCCCATCTGGGGATTGGATCGAAGGAGGCCCTGCACCTTTCTCATCCGGGCATTGCCGAGCTCAGCCACGTGCTTCTCAAAGTACTGCTGCTTGTGATCCAGTGCGGCCAGCTTCTCGTTGATATGGGAGCGCTCCAAATTCTTCTCTCTGATTGCATCGTTGTTCTTCCTCATCTCCTGCTTCAAGTCCGTCACCCGCTGGGTGAGCGCGCCGGATTCGAACTGGGATTGCTCTTTCTGGGTGGTTTCGATCTCTGTCTCCAAAGATAGGATCTCCTCCTTCATCTTCTCGATGCGCGGCAGGAGCTGCCGGTCCTCCTCTTCCAGGGCTTCCACGTGCGCTTGTTTCTCTGCCATTGCGTTGTACCCGTCTGAGAGTTCCTTATCGCACTTGGAAATTTCCGTGTCCAACCGTTCCACCGCTTTCTTGGCTGCGGATTTGGCTTTCTTGGCACGTTCCAGTTCGTCCTTCCTGGATTCGTAGGGCCGTAGCTGCTCTTCGAGCTTTTTTTGTTGCTCTTCCAATCGGTGCTGTCCCTCTTGCAGCTTTTCCTTGGATTCTTGGTACCTTTCTTTGGCTTCGTTGTATTGGAGCCATGGGATCTTCTTCTTCAGCACCTGCACTTGTTCCAGGAGCGCTTCTCTTTCCCGGAACTGTTCGATTTCCTTGGCGAACTCCTTGTTTTGCTGTTCCAGCTTCTCCATCTGCTTTTCCTTGGCTTCCACCGCGGTTTCCGCTCCTCGCAGCGTCTTTTGCAGTTCCACCAGTCGATGGTGTGCCTCGTGCAGGGTGCTGTCTCCGAGTGCCTTTTCGGTTTCCCAGAGCATTTCCTGGGGTCTCATGGATGCGAAGGCAGCCACGCGATCTTGGGGCAGGAACTGACACAGGTTGTCCAGCTGCACGTGGTACTCCTTCATCTTTTCTTCCACTTTTTTGATTCCGGTGCTGATTCCGTCCATGTGCCATTCCGAGCTGTTGTCGGTCTTGATTTTGCGTTGGATCACCAGTTCCGGCCGTTCTGGATCGCCCGTGCACAGGGTGACGGTGACGGTGGCCCATTTCTCTCCTCTTTGCACGAAATCTCCCACTTTGTCTGCTCTTCCCAGCAGCTTGGTCCCGCCTGCCAGTCCCACACACAAGGCGCACACCAAGGAGCTCTTGCCTGTCCCGTTGGGTCCCAGCACCAGGTTGAGCTTCGGACCTGGTTCCATCACGCACGAGGCGTAGGTCTTCGCACATCTCTCGGTCAGCTTCGTCCACGCACGTCCTCGTTTCCCTGTCGTCTGCGTTGCACCAGTGATCCACTCCTTCTCACGCACCATGAATTGTCGCACTTCCACGCGCAGCACGCTCCCTTTCGCGTATCCTTCTTCCAACCACGCTCTCCTGTCGTCGCACGGCGTCACGTCAGTCCGCTCGTCCATCTTCTCGCCATCGCCATCGCCATCGCCATCGTTTGGCGCACCTCGTGCGCTTGGTTCCCGCCATGGCGCACGTTGTGGTGGAAGAGGGTTCGAACCGAAGGGTTGAAAGGGGAGGGGTCGGTTCGAAAGGGAGGATTGAAAGGAAGAGATTGGAATAGAAAGGAACGAATGGAAAGGAAAGGACAGAAAGGGAAGCGAGTGGAATAGAAGGAACGAATAGAAAGGAGAAAGTAGAATAGAAGGAAAAGAGTAGAAAGGGAAGAATAGAAGGGAGAAAGAAGAGAGTGGAATAGAAGGAAAAGAATAGAAGGGAGAAAGAGTGGAAGAGAAGGAACGAATAGAAAGGGAAGCGAGTGGAATAGAAGGTAGAGAGAAGAGAGGGAGAAAGTAGAGCAGAAGGGAAAGAGCAGAAAGGAAGAATAGAAAGGGAAGCCTGTAGAACAGAAGGAAAGAATAGAAAGGGAAGAGAGAAGGGAGAGAGAAGAGAGGGATAGGAAGAGGAGGAGATGTGGAGAGAACGGAGGACAAGTGGAGCGAAGAGGGAGTGTAGGGAACGAGAGGGAGGGAAAAGGGAAGCGCACGGGAAGACGGAGGAGGGAGAAGATAGGAATGGACATGCGAGAAGGCGATCGATGGCATCGTCGGAGATATAGAGAGAGCGAACGACGAGAGAAGCCACACGTGTGTGAAAGAAACGGAGAAGAGGAAAAAAGGAACAAAGACGTGCGCATGAACGGTCGAAGAATGCACGTGTTCGGGCGTTCACAAGGGAGAGAAAACAAACCGCTCTGTTTGCCCACGGCACCCTTTTCCTCCAAACGACACCCTCCCGCCGTGCGAGCACGGGCACGTTTTCCACCTTTGCACATGCGAGCGAATGATTTTGATTTTTCGACCGACGCGACTCCCCACTGCTCGAAATCAATGGAACGGTGCAATCGGCCATGTCTAGGAGCGAAACATCGCGGCTTGCCAAGAACCGAGCGATGCCATCCGTTGCCTTCGTGCTCCGACGCCCCTAGGCCACGCTCCACACGGGACGAACAAGACATGGGAGAGCCAAGCCTTTGCTTTTGCAACATCACGCGGTACCGCGCGACCCCAAGGATCTTCACCCGCGGCAAAGGCTAGGAACGCACGTGGATTCGACGAGTACGTGCGTCGTTCCCTCCACCCCCGTTGCAACTTCTACAAGACCGGCTTTGCCGTCTTCTTGTTGCGAGGGAGGCCCATCGACCACACGGGCAATGGAAACCTTCGTGGAATCGCTCGGTTGCAATTCAAGCGAGGAAGGCCAACATGGGATGCAACGTCGAGCGACGCGCCTCAACGTCAAAAGCCGACACGGCAACGGATCTTGCGGTGGCACGTTTTCGCGACGGCGGTTCTTGCGACGGCGATCATGGTGATGTGGATCGAAGTGCGGCCTCGTAACGTCGGTTTGCAAGACGATGCCTCTCCCTCTTGTGCGGCCCCACGTTCACGTCCACGCGTCGCGATTCGATTACAACCGACGTGCTTCGATGCGCATGGTGGGCGACACATTGTTTGCGCAGGAGCGCGTGCCTGGAGGCATCGACGTGCGCCCCACGGAGTGTTCGTCCACGTGTCCGTCCTCCTTGGGTGCGGGCGGTGCCAACAAGATCCGTTCCCGCGCTTCCGTCCCACGGTTGGGAACGCGCACCTTGCCAAGGAGGGTTTTCTCGCCCCGTGCAAACCATTGCCAACGCCCCGACGCGCGCGATTCGTTCCGCCACGCCGTTCCCGTCCGCTTTCCTCGTGCAATCCTTCGGTCCTCTCTTCTTCTTCTTCTTCTCTCCCTCTCTCCCTCTCACACTCTTCCGTGTCCTTTTCCCTCTTCCATTCCGCCCGTCCTTTTCGTTCGCTCCTCTCTCCTCTCTCTCCTCTTGGCCACTCCCACTGCGCTCTTCTCCCTCTCTTCTCTCTCCTCTCTCTCTCCTCCCTCTCCCTCCCACTCCGACGACGACGCCCACCCTTCTTCTCCTCTTCTCTCTCCTTCCTCTCTCCATTCTTGGCGACTTCGACACCCACTCCCTCCCTCTCTCTCCTCTCCCTTTTCTCTCTCCCCTTGGCCACTCCCACTGCTCTCTCCTCTCTCTTCTTCTTCTTTTCTCCTCTTCTCCTGTCTCCTCTCTCTCTCCTCTCTCCACTCTCTCTTCTCTCTCTCCTCTCTCCTGTCTCCTCTTCTCCTGTCTCCTCTCTCTCTTCTTCTCTCCTCTCTCTCTCCTCTCTCCTTCATCTCCTCTCTCTCTTCTTCTTGGCTTCGTGTGTGTGTGTGTGTGTGTGTGTGTGTGTCACCACCGTCGACCGTCTCGCCGACGTCGCCATCGCGCCATGGACGTCGTCGACGACCTCGACCTCGACCTCGACCTGGACGCCTACGCCGCAGCCGACTTCGACGCCAAGCGACACGTGGATCGCGTCCTCTTCCCACCACGCGAACGCCACCGTCGTCGTCGTGGATGCACGACGCTTGAAGAAGAAGAAGCGGAAGAAGAAGAAGGAGTAGAGCGCATCAAGGCGTGGGAGCGAAGGCTGGACGTGGCGCACGAACGCACGGCGCGCAGCTTGGAACCCTGCTGGAAGGACGTGCGCGCGAGGCTGCCGCGTGCGGCGAGGGAAGCGAGGCGCGTGGCGGAGCTGGCGCGCGAACACGCGGCCCAGGCGCGTGGCGAGGCGCGCATGGACGCGCCCAGCCATCCGCTGCGACGTGCCACGCGGCGGACGGCGCGCGTGCGGCGCGTCCTGCGCACCTTGGACGCCGTGCAGGCCCTGCACGTGCACGTGCACGTGGAAGAAGACGTGGAAGGCGACGACGTGGCGACGTGGATGCGCGCCACGCGTCGCGCGAAGGCCTTGCGACGCGCCTTGCGCGCCACCAAGGACGTGGAAGGATACGAACATGCGCGAGACGAAGCCGAGGAGCACGTGCGGCGATGGCTGCTCCGCGGCGAAGGGTTGGCGAAGCACGCGGCCGCCATGCAGCGCCACGACGACGTGCGTCGCCTGCTGCGCGGCGCGCGGCGGTGCGGCGACGAAGGCGTCGTGCGAAAGGCCGTCGTGCACGTGCTCGGCGCACGCGTCGCGCGACGCGTCGTGCAGGCTTTCGACGACGAAGAAGAAGGAGGAGACGCGCACGTGCGCGCGTGGAAGGCGTGGCAAAAGGCCTGCGCGGAGGAAGGAGGCGCGTGGCGAAAGGACGTGGCGTCGCACGCCTGGGACGAAGCCGCGCGCGTGCGGACGGAGCTGGCGCGTCCCGCCGACGCGCGAGCGACGCGCGACGCGATGCGCGAGAGACGACGAGCGCTCGCGGACGCCGTGCGATCCTTGGTGCACGTCGACGACCCACGACGACCCGACCCGACCCCGCCAACGCCCGAAGAAGAAGAAGAGGAGGAATCGGAAGAAGAAGAAGAAGAAGACGACGACGCGGAAGGTGGGGAGGCGAGCGGAGGAGAAGGAGTGGACGCGGAGACCCTGGCGTGGAAGGCGTCCGCGCCGTGGAGACGGACGGCGGCGGCGTGGCGGACGTCCGCCTGGACGCACGCGCAGGAGGGAGGAGCAGGAGATCGTAGACCAGACGGGACGACCGTGGACCTGCGCGCGTCGACGCGGAGGATGGAAGCCCAGTGGACGCGGTGGGCGACCGCGTGGTGGCACCAAGCCGAGGAACGATGCGCGTGCGCCACGGACCTGGCGGACGCGGATGGATTGGCGCAGATGGCGCACCGGATCGCGTGCGAGCTCGCCACGCAACAGATCCAGGTGGCCCAGGCATGGACGGACGGGCAGGCGCCGACGAAACGAAACGCGCGCGAGGACGCCACGGACCTGCTCCGCATGGCGGCGTGCGCCTGCGCCTGCGCCTGCGACGTCCAGAAGAGGTGCGCGCGCGTCCTCGAGCTCGTGCCCCCCCTCGATCAGGACGCGGCGCTCGTGCGCGAAGACGGCACCCTGGACGTGGCGCAGCTCTGGCGACGCGCCACGGCGGAAGACCCCGCAGAGACCACGGCCCCGGACGCGGGCGACCCCGCGACCGCAAAGGACGCGGAAGGACGCCTCTTGGACGCCGTGCGCGCCACCGAAGCGGCGTTCGTGTCGGCGGTGGGCCACGCGGCCGTGACGCGCCTGGTGGAGGCCTGCGTTGCTCCTTACCAAGGCCGAGACGAACGCGGACGCGACGGCCCCGCCGCGTCGCGCGATCATAAAGGCGGGGTCGGCAATGCGACGCGCCCGGGGCTGGAGGTGTCCTGGCCCACGTTCAGCGCTTCGCCCCAAGAGTGCGTGGCGTCCGCCGGAGAGGACCTGCTGCGGGTTCCGGAACGCATCGCCGAGGTGGACGCCTGCGTGGGACACTACCGAGAGGTGAAGGCGATCCTGCGCGCCGCCGCGGAAGGCGCGGAGGACGAGGAAGACCTGGACGATGGCGCGGAGATGGACGAGACGGAACGGATGGTCCTGCCTTGGCTGGCCGAGGCGACGGCTTCGATCGATCCCACGTCGCGCGTCGAAGAAGGGGAAGGTGGGGTCCTGGTGGCGTCGTGGTCCGCCCGGGTGGCCCAGCACGTGGCCCAGAAGTACGCGGAAGCGCTCCTGCAAGGCATCCGACGCCTGGACGCGGAAGGAGAAGCGCAGCTGCAGGCGGACCTGGAGTACTTCCTCAACGTGATCGCCGCCCTGGCGGCGGAAGCGCCCTCGTCCTTGGTCACCCTGCGCGATTGCGTGAGCGTGGAACCGGAACGGCTCCAGGAGCTGGCGCTAACGGCGTCCGCGCCGACTGACGTCCACGGGACGCCCGTGGATCGAGACGCCGTACGCGTGCTGCTGCGGGCCAAGCAGCGAGGCCAAGCGTCCGCCCAGTGAATTACGACGGGGTCGACGCTTTGGATTAACGACCCCGCCCCGGCCAGGATGGGGCGGTGCGTGTGCGCCACGGACGGGCAGGCCGGTTTGTGGGGTCCCCCCGTGGACCCACGCGGCGGGCGGAGTCCGCGCACGTCCCGCTGGGACGGGATGCGGGACGTGCGCGCTTGGGATTCCAAAGGTACAGGCGCAAACGGCCTCGGCCGTGTCCGTTTTGGCGCAAGGGACTGGTCCGGACGGCGTACGTAAACATTCAGGCACATCATTACAGTACATCCAGTTGGGGTCGACGGCACGCAAGGGTCGTCGCTCGTCCAACGCTACTACGTTCCTCTCCCCGTCCACCTTCTACTCGGTCGCGCTTCGATTCTGTTTCCAATCCAAGCTTCGTTTCTCGCGCGTGCGCCTGAAAGGCGCTCCGAGCGTTCCGATGGACGGGGGTAGAAATCTGGGTCTCTACGTTTCCTGCAACCCACGCGCGTTCTTGCGGCCGCAGCTTCCCGTCCCTCGCGTTGCATGCGAGGTAAGGATGTGGCGGGGGCGTGATTGCACCTCACCTGGAGGGTGGGAGCTGCGCCGCCGTGCGCGGGGTCGGTCCAGGTGGCGCTTGCGCACGGCGCGGACGCCCAGAGGGACCACCGCCGCCTATACAGAGACGGTCTCTTGTTCTGCCGCCGGTGGAGGCGGCAGATGGCGGTGTGGTGGATGGTAGGTTTCTTCTTGGCAGGGAGAGCACCGTTGGTTGGTTTCTCTCGTTTCTCTTTGCGCTCTCTCTCTGCTTCCTGTTCTTTGTCGGTCTCCTCTGGGTCGCCTTTCGTTTCCTGCTACGCGTGTCTTTTCCTCTTTCGTTGCGTTGTTTCTTTTTTTCCTCGTAGGTGTGAGACGCGTGCAGGTGGTGCGCCGTGCTCGGCGCCTTGTCCTTCAGAACCCGTGTATTTTGAGGAGATCTGCTTTGCAGATCCCCTCTTCGACGAGGAAGTGGGACACGTTCTTCCTCTGATCGCCTTGCAGTTGGATCACTTGTCCGTGCTCTTTGTCTTCCACGACGCTGCCATTGCAGCAGAACTCTTTCTTGAACGCTTTGAGCACTTTTTTGTAGTCGAATCCTTTCTGCAAGCCTTGCACGGTGGTGATGGATTTCCTACCGTTCCTCTGCTGCACGCGGATGTGCACGTACTCTTGGTTGGACGCTTCTTTCTTCTCTTCTCCTTCGACGTCTTTGAATGGATCTGCACGTTCGCGTTCGTGTTCGTCGTCGACGTGGTCAGCACGTGCACACCTCTCTCTCTCTTCTTCTTCTTCTTCTTTTTTCTCGCCTTGGTCGTCCACGTCCGTCCCGTTCCACCCACCGAAGCCTCCGATCGGCGCGAGTTCTTCGATCGAGCTCATGCGAAGGTGCGCAATCACGCGTAGGGAGGGAGGCGCGTGGACGTGCGCGTGTGCGACGCGGCCGTGCTGCGGATGGACGATCCAACTCGTCTTCGTCTCTCCTTCCAAAGCCACCGATGCAGTCCACACCACCTTTTTTTTTCTCTTTTTTTATGTGTGTGGGGGTGGACGACCAAGGTGGTTTGGGTCCGATGCAATGGCGTTGCCGAAGGGAAGGATGTGTGATTCGTAAAGGCTTTTGTACGTCGTGGTGGTGTTTCCTTCGTGGACGATTGATTCTACGTGGTTGCTTTCGTGCAGTGCGGTGGATGTACTTTGTGGTCGATTGATTCTACGTGGTTGCTTTCGTGCGATATGGTGGATGTACTTCGCGGTGGTTTGGAAGAAGGTTCTACGTCGTTGGTATCGTCGTGGTTTTCGTGTTGCGTGGCGGTTGGCATCGCAATCGTTGGGAAGCTGGGTGGTGGTGCAGGTTCTTCGTGGTTTGCTTCGTGGTTTGTGGTCTGTGGTGGGAAGAGAACAGAGGTGCAACGGAAACGAATGGGACGAGCAACGTGGGTGTCTTTCTCACTCTCCGCTACCACCACCACCACCAAGGAAGGTGAAGCATGGATGGAAGGAAAGGTAAACGGAAAAAGGAAAAGGAGAGGAAGCATAGAGGCAATGGAAAAGGCGAAGAGGATGGACAGGAAAAGAAGATTGGAAACGAAAACGATGGGAAGGGAGTGGAACAGGATGAAGGGTGGACGAAGAAGAGGAGAAAAAACAACGCCAAGGGTAGGAAAGGAGTGGAGCGAAAGAAGAGAAACATCAAGGGGCAAACAAAACGCAATCATGGGATGGACCGAAAGACAACACGGCCAAATCGCAAAAAAACACAAAGGCATAAAACTCACGTGGATTAGAAGAAGATACGATGGAAACGAACGTGGCAAGAACAAGGATCGAGCATGCCCTTTACCACGTCCTCCTTTCGTCGGTCGTGCATTTCCCTTGACCGTCCGCATGCATTCCATGGCCGTCACTGCCGCCCATCCCACCCTTGTCATCGTTCCTCGATGTCCTCGTTCTTCGAGGTGCCGCAAGAAAGAAGTGAGGAATGGAAAGGAACGGGAGATGGCGTCGAAATGGAGCAGAGAGACACATGCCATTTTTGGGTTGTTTCGATCCATGCGGGATGGGACGTATGCCCAACCGATCGCGGCACGCATGTGTCACCACTTTGTTCAAGAGATGGATGCTTTTCTTGGAATTCGGCAAGAGCGAGGACGACGCAAGCAATGGCAAGAGAAACAAACGTCCCACGCTGCGAGGAAGGCATCCCTTCGGACCACCGGATCCTTCCGTGCGTTCGCCACGGTATCCTTTTGGTTGGGTATCTTGTGCAAGCTTCTCTAGGCTTCTTGATTTTGGGTTGGATGCTCGAAAGGAGCTAGTTTTGCCATCCACGCGCGTTGAAGCGAGAGTTCCGTGACGAGAGACGCATGCGCATCTTTCGATTCCCAAAATCGCATGTGAAGCGGCGAACGGGCAAATCGCATCTCGTCTTGGATGGCGCGAGGCCTCGCCACACATTGCGCATGCGATTGGGCACTTGCGTGGGCAAGAGCGGTGTTCCTTCCCATGGCGACCACGCGTTTTCGTTTCCCTCGCCTTTCGAACCCCGTTCGCGCGCTATGGGCATCGCCGTTTCGCATGGTGCAAAGCTCCTGGACGCGTGACGCGCGCACGTGGACGCACGTGATCGCACGTGCGTTGGTCTTTCTTCCACGCTCTTGGTTGTTGGTCTTTCTTCCATTCGAACTGTATCCCACGTGATCGTCTTGCACCGTCCCTCGAGCCCATGCCGTCCGGGTATGAACCGAACCGATCTTCCAATCGAAAGGGACTCGAATCTCCAATCGAAAGGAAGGACTCGATCCAATCGAAAGGGAGGGTCCCACGGCGGTCCTTTCGTGAACACGAGATTAATCGAGATCGTCGTGGGGGTTTGAGGGAGGAGTTAAGCTCGTGCGAGCGAGGTTAATCGCTTCGAGGTGCGTCGGAGGCGGCGATGGCGATGGCGGCGCGCACCTCCTTCGCATGTCGCGAAAGCGTCCATGGCGGACGTGGAAGGTGCGTTTGGACGTGCGAGTGGTCGGAGAAGCAAGGCATGGTCGGAAAGAAGCGTCCCGGAACGAAGCTGGAGCGAAAGACCACCTGTCCAGGACGTCTCGTCGCATCCCAGGACGACATGCGCTGTGGTGCGTCTCGGAGATCGGCGGAGGCGGATGGCGGAGGCGGGTGTAGGAGGGTGGTGGTGACGGGGATGGGCGTGGTGTCCAGCCTGGGACACGAACCCGAAGAAGCCTTCCAAGCCATGCTGGATGGAAAGAGCGGTGTGCGTGAAATAGCCGGATTTGATGCCTCTGGAATGTCCACCAGGATTGCAGGCGAAGTGGTGGATTTCACAGCAGAAGGATACCTGCCCAAGAAAATGGAACGAAGGATCGACAAAACCATCAAATACACCATCGTCGCAGGGAAGAAAGCGCTCCGAGATGCCAAGCTGCCCGAGAAGACGCCGGAGCAAGAGAGCGAAGAAGGGGACCGGTACAAAGTGGATCGAAGCAGATGCGGGGTGCTGGTCGGATCGGCGATGGGTGGGATGAAATCTTTTGCGGATGCGGTGGAAGCGCTGGCCCAATACGGGCACAGGAAAATGAACCCCTTCTGCATCCCCTTCGCGATTACCAATATGGGAGGGGCGATGCTGGCCATGGAAACCGGATTCATGGGCCCCAACTACTCCCTCTCCACGGCATGCGCCACCGGGAACTACTGCATGCTCAATGCCATGGCTCACATACAAAACGGAGAAGCTGAAGTCATGCTCGCGGGTGGCGCGGAAGCTGCAGTGATCCCCTCTGGCATTGCTGGATTCATTGCGTGCAAGGCTCTCTCCAAACGCAACAGCGCACCAGCACAAGCCAGCAGACCGTGGGACAAAGGGAGGGACGGGTTTGTCATGGGGGAAGGGGGGGCAGTCTTGGTATTGGAGGAATTGGAACACGCTCGTAAGAGAGGAGCAAAGATCTACGCAGAGCTTCTTGGTGGAGCCATCAATTGCGATGCCCATCACATGACTGAGCCGCAGCCTGAAGGCATGGGAGTCGAAGCATGTTTGCAAGCTGGACTTCTCAATGCTGGTATTGATGCCATGCAAGTAGATTACGTCAATGCTCATGCCACTTCCACCCCTGCAGGCGATATGGCCGAGTATAGAGCGCTCCGCAGGGTATTCTCAGGGGACCACGTTCGCATCAACTCGACCAAAAGCATGATCGGACACTTGCTGGGGGCAGCAGGGGCGATAGAGGCTATGGTCGCAGTGAAGACCATTGAAACTGGTTGGATTCATCCCAACATCAACTTAGAAGATCCGGAGGAGGAGATAGATTTGGGCGTTGTGCCTTTGGTAAAAGAGCAGCGAGACGTAAGGATTGCGCTGTCCAATTCCTTTGGCTTTGGGGGGCATAACTCTTGCGTGATATTCGGCAAGTACGAAGGCTGAGCTAGATTTTTTCAGATTACACTCGCAGAAAAACGATTTGTTTTGTTTCCAAATGTTGTTGAGAATGGGATGCATGGGATGCTCTGGAGGATGGTTGACACGCATTGCTGCCATGCTCATGTGGCAATCTCCCTCGAGGCTGAAGCCGTACTCCACGATGAACACCTCTTTGGGTTGAGCTTTGTCGGAATGGTCATGCAGCAGGAGAGTCGCCGATTTCGCATTGTACGTGTGCCCTAGAGAGTTCCAAGGTCGGCGTAGACTATCTGCAAAATGAGCTCTTTTGATGCTGGGGCGACATCCATTTGGTGGCAAAGTAGAATCGGGCTGCCAGGGTGTTTCGCAGGTTGGCCTCGGTCTTCAAGCAAAGAATTTTGTAGGAGGAATGCAACCGCTCTTCCGCAGCAGCTTCTGCTTTGGTACAATGATGGTAATGCATGCTGTCTGGGTTGGGAACCCTTCATCTGCCTGCTCTTGTCAGACGTAGACAGATCTTACTACCCCTGCGCAATCCTCCTTTGACGCTCCATAGCTGTATTGCATCAAAAGTCTTGAGGATCAACTTGCAGAAGGTCAATCTTTTCGTTTGCTATTTCCACTAGGTCTTGTAGTGCACTACATTCGTTCCCACTGAAACACAGCGACACCCAACTCGCCCTTCCTCTTGCTGCCACTTGCAGGGAATGGTGCAAAGGGAAATGAACTTGCCGCAATGCACCCGCATCTCGAGCATTCACACCTAGATGCATTGGGTCTTTGCGCGATGCTTCCTGTGTGGAAGTTAGTAGCATCCAAGGCCGGGAAGTCGGAAGGAGATCATACAGAGCATCAGCCACAATAGCGCAGTCTTCCACCTTCTTCGGGTACATATTTGGCAAGACAGGAGTGGTGGCCATAGAGATCAGGAAAGGTGTTGAAGTGTTGATTGAGGATGCCGAGGGGTGTGAGAAGAAGGCTTGAGAGGATAAGTGTGTCATGCAATTGGGCATTGCAATATGTGATTCAAGTTGAAAAGAAAAACTATCCACTTTTTTTTTGTTCTCCATGTAGTATTGCAGAAACAATCCAACTGGCCTGGAGCGCAGTTGACTGCAATTTATGGACGTTCTATGGTCAAAGGTCCCTTACTATCCTGGCTCACATGTACAAACCCACAATCATCAACGCAAAGCCGTCGGAATGTTCCATAGACAGCACCTCCTGAAACAGGTTCAACGTCCCAGAAGAGGCTGCACCAATGATTCTCTAGCCCACATGTCACTTGCTTCACAGATGGCGCATAGAATTCTGCCGCGTGAGGTCCATTTTTCATAGCTTTTCAATATCAAAAGCTACTCATTTATTGCACAGATATGAAACTTTCTTTGTCTCAAAAATCTTTCTCACTGTACACTCAGTAAAAATTGTAGCAGCAGATCACCCCGATAATTGTCAGCCCAAACTGCAGCGGCGCTGCAAAACGGAACCAATCGCTATAGTGGTAGCCACCAATCGAATGTGCCATCAAGTTCAACTGATACCCTACTGGACTCAGAAACGCAGCAGTCCCTGACAACATCATCACGTAAAGTGCAGCGTAAGGGCTAAGATTTTCAATACGATTCTCCTTCAGAATCCCTGCAACCACTGGGAATACAATCACTACTGCGCCGTTGCTTGTGATCATCTCTGAAAGTACCGAAACCGTAACATAGATGGCAAACAAAATCCCTATGGGGCCAAGCGGTTTTAGCCATCCGACCAGAAAGTTAGCGATTGCGTCTCCAACGTCTTGTTCATCTAAGGCACCAGCGACGCCGAAGGAAAGCGCAATGGTGAGCAAGAGCTGGAAGTCAATGGCATCTTCTGCATCTGCAAGCGTGATACACCCTGTGACAATGAGTAGAATGGCAGCGCCAATACCACTCACCCAAACATCCACAACATCGAACACTGGCAACAGGACCATGGCAGCAAGGATACCGATGCTGATCACAATGTGGAACCAATCGTCCATTGGAGGTGCACTGCCTGCAATCTGGTACACAAGTGAAAAGTTTCTGTCATTGGCATGCTTCTTGTAAAAGGTTGCATCCCCTTCCAAGATCAATGCATCCCCAGGTTGCAGCACAAGATCCCCGAGTGTAGTACCTGAACGCATGGATCCACTCCTATCAGTGACAGCAATGACAGCTGCATCAAATCGCTCCCTGAACGACACATGAGCGATCTTACGCCCGATAAGGGAGAGGCTCTCACGCGACACAACAGCTTCATAGAGATTGCTACGGAGTCGGTCCAATGGCTCGTAGGAACTGTCCAGTGGAAGAAGGCCTCCATCTTTCTGTATGAGCTCCTTCACATTTTCTGTCCTCCCCGAGAAAACAAGGACATCGTTCTCAAGTAGGATCATATCCAAGCTAGGGGCAGGAAGTGTATGTTCTCCCCTGTGAATCTCAATAAGCTGCAAGTCTTGGAAGTTTTGGAGCCCGGCCGAGAGAATAGACTTTCCAACGATGCTTTTGGCCTTTGAACTGACTTTGATGTACACAAGGTACTTTCGAATGTTGCCAGACACAGTATCTTCTACTCCTCTCCGCTCCGGCAGCATTATGTTAAACGGAGCAAGCAAGCTCGTGTAGACCAACGATGCACTGAAGTAAATCACCCCTACCTTGGTTATTCCAAACATCGAAAAGCTCAAGACATTTCCATCACTGTCTGTCAAGCCCTCTGACTCTGCCAAGCCAGCCACAATGAGATTGATCGTGCTCCCGATGATGCTCATAGTTCCCGCCAGACTCAGACATATGCTGACAGGCATTAGCATCTTAGATGGGACTATGCCAGTCATTGCAGAGTAGCGCAAAAGCACAGGCAAAGCCATTGCAAATATTGGAATGTTGAGAAAGAACATACTGACCAGGCCGAGCGGTATGTTTACTTTCAGCAGCAGTAACGGCAGATTTTTGCTCTCATATCCCACAAACTTCCGGAATACCAGGGAGAGGGCGTTGGTACGCGTGATTGCTGAAGCAGCTATGAATAGGACTGCCACGGTCTGCACCCCTAGGTTGGAGAAGCCCGAGACTGCATTGGCATTTTCCACGCACTGGAACACCACCAGGATCCCCAATGCAAAGGCAAAGAGCACGTGAGTTGGCAGAACGGACAAACTGAGCCCGCACAGGAGAAGGATCACAATTCCAATGGAGAACCACGCCTTCCATTCGAGCGGCTGGAAGGCTGTGGCCAACGCGCCCAGCACTGCCAATGCAGCAGAGAGTGCAAGGACCATGGCCATGAGTATGGGATGTTCCTTGGCTTGCCGCATGCACGCGTTCATCCACCTTCTGAATCGTTCAGGCATCCAAGGTTCGCCATTGCAGCATTTCCTATCCCTTTTGGGCAGCACTGGCTCTTCCATCACCTTGCTTTCGGTGTGGTCCACACCGTTTCCATTCGAAGATGTCGCTCGGCTCGCATCCAAGGGTTCTGCGGCCATTGCGCGATTCGAGGACGAGACCTGTCGTACGTCGCATCCAATGTAGTCGCGACGCGAAGGACGAGCCGCAACGTGAAGCGCATATGGGTCCAATCGCAGCACGTTCCCGAGTGCGTCGAAATCCCGTACGTCGCCGGTGTTCCTTCATCAGCAGCCGTTCCGGTGCTCGTTCGCTTCCTCGTTCGACGATCCATCGTTCTAACGCTTCGAAAACGCGCGTCTCGGCCGCCATCGCACGCGAATCGGCCTCGAATGGCGCACACGCACCGCGTCCATCACGTCGATCGGAGACGTCGAGCACGCCCGAGTCCCACCGGTCGAATGGGACGTGGAAAAGGGAAGTTTCCGGTTCTATTGGAAATCGAAAGGGAAAGGCTTCCGATCAAGCTTCCCTTTCAAAGAAAGCGAGTCCGTTGGGAAAGTCTCTCCGGGTTCGATTGGGAACGTCGTGCCCTTTCAACCGAAGAATCTTCCTTTCGAAACCGTCCGAAGGTCGGAACGAAGTCCAGTCGAACCTCGTCGAGGGTTCGAACATCCGAAACCCAAGTTTTGGTTTGGCGGCAATTTTTTGGCATGGAGCTTCGTCGTCTTGCAAGCCACGCCATGCCACGAGCTACGCGACAAGAGACGCATGGACAGGCACGTGCACCCGTCGGATTCCTTCGCGGCGCAAGGAGCCGGAGAGTTGGCTGTGCAAGGTCGATATGTCGCCAAGGTCGAGAAGGATGCGAAGGTTGCGATTTGTGTGTGAAGGGTCCTTTCTTATCACGCCGAAAATGCAAGGACAACGGCACGGTTTTTGCCGTTCAAGGAAAGTCGGACGAGGCGTTCGGTGGACGAACACCATTGATGCCTCGTTAATGTTCGAGTGGTACGGACACGTAGCAAGCACACGACCGCAATTGACAACAAACGAGGGTGGTTTGGCAAGACAAATGTCCTCAACTCCCCTATTCCAAAGGAAAAGACAAGCGGTGGAAAGGACTTACTCCAGACATTGGGAGGGGATCCTTTTCTAACTTGGTTGATCGGAATGTGCTAGGATGTGTAGCTCAACCCCTTGCACGAGCAAGTTATTGGAGACTTGAGCATACGTCGAGGAACCAAAACTTAGCGTACGTAGCTATTCCGCGAAAGCATCGCTCATTGGAAGACAAATGTCCTTCTAGGGTGCGGTCTTTTATTGTTCTTTCAACACGCGTATCTATCTTACCCGTAATGCATTGGAGGGTCCACTAGTTTCGGTTTCTTGTGTGGTTGTTTTCGTTGGTTGTATGGTTTGTTGGCTCTTTCACCTCTTCCTCGCACTCTTGCTTTCGTAATAACCTAACTTGCTGATGTATTGACAGGTTTCATCCGATCAAGTCAAGTCAACCTCTCCGTTGAGATTTACCCAGTGCGAAGGGTCGATGTTCCCTCGATTCACCTAGACGGTCTTGTTTATGCTAGTAATTCAAATCTTTTCCTTCAATGCCCGAACGAATCCTCGTGGATCCTTTTGTTGTTGCATTGGTTTCTGTTTCCACAACTCAAGGCGATGTTTCACGTACCCCATTCTTCCTCCATTTTTGTACTTCTCCTTGCCACTTTCATTGCTCCTATGCTCCCATCGTTCTTGGTGTCGAAGTTTGCGCAAAATTTCTTCTTTCGACGGTTCCGAGGATGCGGCTCCTAAATACGACCGCGAGGTTCGGAATGGCAAGGATCTTGTTGCAAATGACAACCACGGCGTTGGCGGACGTTGACGCGTAGGACTGCAACATCCCCTCCCTCCCCATGCGTGTGTCATCCATGGCAACCACAAGGCTCTTCCGTTTGGCCGCGCCATGTCCATGCGTTTCTTTCTTTCTTCCTTGGTGGTCCATGCAAGTGGTGTGTGTGGGTTCCATCCTCCCATGTCCATGTGTTTCTTTCTTTCTTCCTTGGTTGCTCATGCACGTGGTGCATGTCTCTCCTTGTTTGTTTGTTCCTTGGTGGCCCATGCAAGTGGTGTGTGTGGGTTCCATCCTCCCATGTCCATGTGTTTCTTTCTTTCTTCCTTGGTTGCTCATGCACGTGGTGCATGTCTCTCCTTGTTTGTTTGTTCCTTGGTGGCCCATGCACGTGGTGCATGTCTCTCCTTGTTTGTTTGTTCCTTGGTGGTTCATGCAAGCAATGCATGTGTTACTCTCTCTCTCCTTGTTCCTTCCTTCCATGGTGGTCCATGCACGTGGTGTGGTGTGGATGGACGTCTCAACACCTGTGGTGGTGGTGGTGGTGGTGGAGAAGAGACGAAAGCGACGTGTGGTGTGGCGATGGACGCGCAGATGGCGCAAGCGGCGATGATGGAAGCGATGCGCGAACAGCTGGAAGCGCTGCAAGGAAAGACCAGCGGACTGGTGGAATCCATGCCGAAGCTGCAACGAAGGAGGATCCAAGCGCTGCTGGCCATGCAAGAGCGCTGCGACGCGTTCCGCAAGGAATGCCAAGAGAAGATACGACAAGCCCAACGCGAACTGCGCGAGCAATGCGCACCCATCCACCTCGCGAGGAAGGAGCTCGTGGCGGGCCATCGAGAACCCACCGCAGACGAACTGCCGGATGGAGAAGAAGAAGACGCCGAAGAAGGAGAAGAAAACGAAGAAGAAGAAGTGGAAAAAGGAATCCCAGACTTTTGGAACGTGGTGCTGCAAAGCCACGGGACCACCGAAGAAATGGTAAGCATGCGTCGACGTGCATCCACCGCGAAAGAGTCGCAAACGCGCGGTTGGTGCACAGACATCGCGCCGGAAGCACGCTCGAACCTGTGAAACGCAAGGGATGGCAAAGGTGGAACAGAACAAGGGCTGACCAAGGATTGTGCGATCGATGCGCGATGCGAAAAACCAACGGCTCATGTCACAGATCAAAGAACAAGATCAGGAAGCATTGTCGTATCTCGAAGACCTGACCTGCGACGTATTGGAAGGGGAAGAACACGGGTTCCGCCTCAACTTCCACTTCCGAGAAAATCCTTACTTTGAAAACACCGTGCTCTCCAAAACCTATCGTATGGCCGATGACGAAGAGCCCATGGTGGAAGGGCTGGAAGGGACAGAAATCCTGTGGAAGCCCAACCAATGTCTCACCATGAAAACCTACAAGAAAAAACCCAAGCGTGGTGGACCCAATGCAAAGCCTGTGAAGAAGACCGAGCCCTGCGAGAGCTTCTTCAATTTCTTCTCCCCACCTGAGATACCAGATGCCGCCGACGAACTGGACGAAGAAGAAGCGGAACAGCTGCAGGAAGCCTTGGAAGAAGATTACGAAGTGGGATCCGTCATACGGGACAAACTTATCCCCGAAGCGGTTCTGTGGTACACCGGACAAGCCCAAGGGTATGATTCTGACTACGAAGAGGATGAGGACGAAGACTTTTCGGGTGAGGAGGACGACGAGGACGACGACAGCGAAGGTTCCGAGGACGAGGATGGCGATGGACCAAAGGAGAAGGGCGAGAAACCTCCTGAATGCAAGGAGCAGTAGAACTGCGGCGGGCTTGATTCCTCGCCCTTTTAACTGGTCCGTGTTTTGGCCGTGATACACGTGCATGTCTGCTGCCTGCAAGCCCGTCCCATCGGGCCGTGTTTGTTTGTTGCCCCACTCCCTGCTCCATCCTTGACATTTTCAGGAAACGACCTTGGATTGAAGACCCCCACACCCTGGAAGAAAGGAAGGGGTTCATGCTGCCTTGACCAGAGTCCATCGTTGGGCTGCACGCGTTTCGAGGCCTTCGTCTCTTCCGACCCGGACGGGTGCATTGGACGTTCTCCACCAGCATGGATTTCGTCGGGAGGCACCTCTACCATCTGGTAAGGGCTGGACCACGTCTTCTTCCTGCCCTTCTCAATCCTTTTCTATCCCTCCTGCCTGCCACCATGTCCAACTTCTCATCTTCCAGGCATCCATGGTGTCATTGCTTGGTCCACATCTTCTCCAGACCACCAACCGGGTCCCTGTGCCATTCGTTGTGAACTTCACATCGAATTTCCGTTCGAGTCCAGTCCAGTTGTTCGTTGCAGCCACCGCTTTGCAGCGCATCCAAGCCGCACGCGCGTGGAAGCGTTGCTGGAAGACCTTGCGCACGAGAAAAGGATGGATGGCGTGGCCACGACGCCCAACGTGGCGGTGCAAGCCTTGCAGCAGTATACGTTTGGCGAGAAGGAAGCCAGGAAGAGCAAAGGGACTGGATTGACAGAAAGGATGACCAGGTTGAAACAAAGGTACCAAAAAGAAGGAATGAGAAGGACTGCAGAAGCAGTGTTGCTGTGTCATGCACACGGACATCCACACGTGTTGCTGCTGCAAGCAGGAACCAATCACTTCATGCTGCCTGGCGGAAGGCTGCGAGCAGGCGAAGAAGAAGCAGAAGGACTGGCCAGGAAATTGAATCGTAAACTGGGACCAGAACAAGAAAACAGACGTGTGCAATGGGACATTCAATTGTGTCTTGGGACTTGGTGGAGACCACACTTTGAGAAGGAAATGTACCCTTACGTGCCACCGCACATCACGAAACCTAAAGAGCAAAGGAAAATCTACCTGGTGCAGCTGCCGGAGCAATGTGCTTTTGCTGTGCCCAAAAACATGAAGCTGTTGGCCGTGCCTCTCATGGAGCTCTATGGGAATGCAGCTAGATACGGACCGATCATCTCCTCTGTGCCGCACTTGCTGTCTCAGGTCAACCTGCAACTCAACTGAATGGACTACGCAGCCAAGGGTCGACCGCTGTGGTGATCCATGCGACCTCGGATCTTCAGCCCAAAGAAGGTGCGGAGAAGCTACATCCGTGTTGAGGAAAAAGCGCGATCCCGTGGTGCCCTGGCCTAGCTGTTGATGGCCTTCGAGAAGAACTTGCTTGTCAATGCCAGAGTCGGGCTTGTTCGTGGCGTCGGCAGAATTTTGTCATCGAGTAATAAAAGGCACCATTTTGGTGCTGGCAGAAGAGTATGCCAGCTTGAATTGAACCGTATCTTGATCAATGCTCTATGGGCAAAGGTTTTCGACACATCCTTCGAATGGGCCCAAGCAGGCTGGATTGGTCCTCGCGCATGCAAGGGAAAGGTCATTTTTCGTACCACCTTTGCGCCATCACTTGGACATAGTTTGAAAGCACATGTTTTTGACAGTGCACTCGTGGGTGAACTGTGGTTGAGATTCAACTGACAGGATGGTTTTTCTCGTGTTGCTGCTTGGAAAGAATGCATCCGGAACGTTGCACCGATGGAGAATTATGTTGCAGCCTACTCCAACTCCCGGAGAATATAGCTCTGCATCTCGTTTCCATGACATTTCGTCCTTGCGTGTACAGTTGTCAGTTGCATTGATTTCCTGGCGTCCTTCTAAGCCTGCGTGAGCAAATGCAAAGTGCAGGTACCTCTCATGTGCTGCAGTTATGTCAGTTGTATTTTGCATGTCTTGCCCATGAGTTCTGGATTTCGGGATAGCTCATCGTGTTGGCTCAAGGCATGAGCCTTCTTCATTGTCTTTTCTGTACGTTGGAGCGCACGTAAAGTGGTTGCCTCTCGCTGAGCTATGTGTGGAAAGAAATGAATGGGAAACACTCGACCAACCCTCATGAGCCGGTGCTGTGGATTCCTTGCAGTTCCCTGGAGGGGTTTGGTAGGTCTCCCATGCAATTGAGGAATTTTCATCGACCTTCCTTTCAATGAAATTGTGGTGTTGTCAAACAGACTACTTTTGCACGAATCGGAGGCGACTGCATGCGCACACGTTCCTTTTCTTGCAGAAGCTGCATCCCATGCGCCAAGCTTTCAGCCTTCCTTCTCGATCGTCCGACCGTCGCTTGCATCGTCCATCCACGTGGCATTCCTCTTCCTTGGACATCCTTCCCAGGTTTGTCATGGGGATCCACAACCTTGGACTGGGGCGAAGTATGGGGCGCCCCGCGACCCTTATCCTTTCTCACCACAGCTCATGGTGTGGACTTGCAGCGACATCGACGTCGCCATTGCAGCTTCGCTGCGCGTCGAAGACATCGCATCGATCCGAGCGAGCTTGGATGGCGTGGGAGGCGATCCTGTCAGCCTTGCAATGGCAATCAGCCGTCCTTCACGTGGTCTTGGCCAGCGCTTGGATGATGGCTGCTTGGGCCAGGCTGTGGGCAGCTCGGGAAGAGAAGCGCTGGTGGACGGACAACGAACGCACCGGACGTCGTGGAAGATGGAGGACGAAGACAGCGCATCAAGAAGACTTGCAGGACGTCAGATTGCGGAGGCGTGGAAGTGTGGAAGAGGAGGAAAAGCTGGAACAACCAAGGCGAATGGATGGATCCCAATCCAGCTCGGATGGTACTCCTCCCATGCACATGTGTGACCATGGGCGAAACGGAACAGGTCTTGCACCAACTGCATCCAAAGAAGCAAGGCATCTGCCTGCCCAACAGGATGATAGCGGAGATGCAAGCCCTGCATGCAGTGGCGTGGAGGATGCATCCATGCAAAGGGCATTCCGAGGGGGAGATCCAGGAGCCGATGCAACGCCACCTGCATGTTCCCATGGCGATCCTGTTTCTGGAAGTGATAAAAAACAAGGCAGTAGAAGCAATCCCAACTCCTGGCCTTCTGTCACGTTGATTTTGCCTGTCCATGGATTGCATTCGTACTCGGTGGAGAATTTTCAATTGATGCTGCGTTCTCGCTACCCCAGCAAGCTAGAAGCCATTTTTGTATCAGCACATGCAGAGGATGCTGGTCTGTTGACCGCTGGTGCCCTACGAGAACAAGCTACAGCAAACAATATCAAGATCAGGCTGTTGCAAGCAAACCGATCCAAATCCTGCTCCCAAAAGCTGCACAACATGATGGAGGCCTTGGAGCACGCTGAAGGTGAACTCGTCTTCTTTCTTGATGATGACGTGTGCATACATACCCACACCATAGAACGCCTTGCGGAGTTCATGTGCCGTACGAGGCCTCGCAGCAAAGGCATTGCAGCAAATCCGGTCATGACGTCCACTGCCAACCATGCACAAGACGTCGTGAATCGCAAGAGCCGATTTGATCGAGTTGTTATGGCCACCGGTTATCCGCTGGATATACCAGCACGAGGGGCAAACCTCGCTGCCTACTGCAAAATGGGCTGGCACATGCCTCTACTTGTTGGATTCAGTATTGACAAATATGCACCGTTCGTGTGGGGAGGATGCATGATGATTTGGCGGAACGACCTTGCGGGGGAGAATAGTAGACTCGGTGGATTGTACAGAGCATGGAGTGATGGGGGCTACAGCGACGACTTGATTGCTGCTGCGTGGTGTAAATCGAACAATCTACTGGTAGCACATCCTTCCCATGCCCTTCTGCCGATGCGCATCGAAGAACAATGCAGCTGGTGGGAAGTTTGGAACTACATTCACCGGCAAATGTATGTACTTGACACATATGCGGATGAAAGCAACCGCAAAATCAATCATGCAATGCTTCGATGGCAGGCGTACCTCTCAGCGGCAACAATTTGGCCTCTTTTTATCTCAATCGTCGTCTGGCTTGGATCACGCGCTGGACTGTTTGGCCGACAAACCAATCATACTTCATCCGGGATGGTTTCCTTCTTGACGTTGCACAATGGACTTCAATGGTCTGATTTGTACACTTTGGAAGGCAGTGGTGTTGCCCTCTGCGTGTCTGCTTGGCTATCGGCTGTTGCTTTGTGGTGCATGCTTCGGGCTGCGCGTCTTCAACTGGAATACTCTTATCAAACGGAGTTACAAGTTGTGCATGGTCTGAAACATGCAAACTGGTTCAAGATGATTTTAGGATTCTGGATATGCCAGGCTTTGGTCCCATTTGCAGCCATCGTTGCCATGCAACACTCGGAGGTCACATGGGGCGAAACAGTCTACCGCAAAAGGAGAGGAAAAGTCACACCTATCCATACTGTGTCATCATCGTCTGGGAAGAAAGGTTCAGAAAGGAAGAAAGAATAATGGAGTTACATTGCATTCTGCGAGCAGAAATGCTGCTGCACTGGTAGGAGCAACCATCTACGATAGGTGCGTGAAATAAGATTTAATCCTGTTTACTCTCCACCTCTTCATCCAATCCCCAGTCGTCGTCTAAATCTTCGTCATAGGTGTCTTCCTGACCAAAAATTGGAGAATCCGATTTCTCAAAGCTGGGACCTTGATCCATTACGTCCTCCATTTCCTCCATTGCAGCCTCAAAATTATCTTCAGCATATTGGTCTACAGCTGCTTCCTCCTTCACGACACCCTCCTCTGCAGGCATATCATCCTCGATCAGTTCCTCCCCAATGCCTTCTGAGGGCTCCACTTCCACACTGCCAAAGTCCTCAACTGCATCTTCTACCGAAGGAACTTCTGCCGCATCCTCTGCAGGACTCTCATCAATGGCAAATGTGCCTCCCAGTTCTTCTGGAATGTCATTACCATGCTCCATATCTTCCTCCTCTTCATTTGCATCTGAATATTCACCCTCATTGGTCCCGTTAACAGCATCTTCTACGTGCAGAGAGCTCAATCGCTCAACAAGATCTACCTTTGTGTCGTTTTCATGCTCGGGAAATAACTCTGCTGGCAACAGTTCACTGCGCTTGGCTTTGAGTTGCTCCTCAATTTGTAGCGCTGAGTCGTATCCTTGGAACAAATTGGGATATTGTGCAGGGTCAGCCAAGCTTTCTGCTGCCTTCGTATTGACCTTTTTCACGTCTTCCCTCCACAATTTCACTATGTCCGGTACGCGGCTGGGAAGGTATGTCCTCGCCATGAAAGCTGCCTCTGGTATCCTTCCACTCTCTATCAACATATCTAGGCACTCATCCAGTTTACCAAGCATGAGCAAGCAAGTGAATGCAACATTGTGTTTTCCTTCAACAAGTGCCGAGTTGGACAGGGCCTCCATTCCTGCTGCATCTCCTCTGGAAGAGTACAGAAGCAACAGCCCAGCCAAATCTTTGGCATGCACTAGACACTGCTGTGCTACGTCTAACTCTCCATTGCTCAATGCCAATTCACCGAGCTGCTTCCATTTGCTTTGCGAATCAGACTCCACCGCCAGCTCTTGCGCAAGGTCCAACTTTCCCAACTGGATCGCTAAATCGAACTTGTAATCTGCGTCCTGAGCCACTTCAAGTGCCTCATCAAGCAGCCCTCTACTTTCCAAAAATCTTGCAATGCTGTCAAGCTGGCTGGTAGGAATAAGCTTGAGCGTTTCTGCCGCTGAGTCCATATCCTCCCTCATCACAAGGGTTTTGTATTCTATTAGACTAAGCAAGAGGGTGAATGAAACCACTCCATACTGCTTGTCCAGCAGAAAGACTCTCTGCTGGTTGCTCATGTATCCAAGCAAAAACATTGGCCTGTCTAGGTGATGCAGGACAGAAACTTCCCCACCCACACAATAATTGAGACGCCAGGAGCTGTTGTTGTATATGAAACAATCGCCAACCCAGAAGGCACTTCGCACCTGCTCGCTGATTTCTTGAATCAGGTCAAAAGCATCTTCGAAGCCATCCTCCCCAGGTTCTTCTCCAGATTCAATCATTGAGGCCACAACTTCTGGATCATACCTTAAAATGAAAAACGATGACTCTGACGTAAGCACGAGTAGTTCTCCAGATTCTGACCAGTATACTTGCTTACACTCTACATCAATCCTTCGAATGATTTTCCCAGTGAACCAGTCGTAGAAGCAAACAAAATCGCTCCCCCGAACCCCAAGCAGAGCACCTCCATGAATGCCCTCAGCAGCAAAGGGCGTGCGAATAACATCTGCCTCCTTGAAATTCTTGAAGAGCTTGATTCTTGAACTAGATTCTCGCACTGCGTAATCATTTGCTTCGTTACTCCAGACAAACTCTTGCCCAGTACCAAAGCTCTTGTTCCTCCAAGCAAGGGCAGTGTAAATCACATACTCTCCGTCGCCACAAACAGTTACAAAACGGCCGTTGGGACTATGCTGAAGCGTCTGAGGATAAAGGTCACAGCTCCCCAACTCCTTAATCGTGAGAGCGAGTCTTTCACCATCCACGATCTCCTCACCAGCAAGCTGTTTCAAATTCACGGTCTGAATCTCGTTGTGCTTCGCCCAGATGACCTTCCCACTTGGATCCATGCTGGCCACCGGTTCTTCCCTGCCAATCTTGATCATCACGGTACCCTCATCATACCCGATGGCAAGGAAATTTGAACCAATCTGCGTGGAGATGGACCAAACTCGTTCCAACCCGTGGTTCAATGTGTTCTCTAAGCGATAGGTTGTGGAGTGCCAGATACGCACGGTACCATCTTCGCTACCGGTGACGATGATGGGCAGATCTGGATGGAAGGAAACGGCAGACACGTTGTGCGAATGCCCAGTCAGGGTTTGTACGCATGCTTTTGTCTGATAATCCCAAATCTTCACAAGCTTGTCGTCTGCTCCAGAGATAAGGTATGGTCGATCTCCTCCAGTGAAGTAATCGATGCAGTTGACTCCCTTTTCGTGCCCCTCCAGGGTGAAGTTAGGCACGGGTTGCCCGAGGCTCCAAATCTTGACCGTTCTGTCGAGCGAGGCAGAAGCAAACGTATTTGTGTCTTTTGGGTTGAAGACAACCTGCATGACGTAATGGCTATGTCCTTCAAATATCTGGGTGCATGCCCATCCTTTGTCCCAGTCCCACAGCTTGATGGTCATGTCATCACTAGAAGAAAGTATGCATGGTAGGGTGGGATGGACAGCCACGCACCGGATGTAGTCGGAGTGGGCTTCAAAAGTCTTCACTTTGTCCAAGGTGTTGTAGTTGAAGACCCTGATGAGCATATCGTCCGCTCCGGCGACAATCCATTGTTTTCTTGCGACGAACTTGGACGATCGCACGGGCAGGTCTCCCACTTCGAACGATTTGGCCAGGGTGTTATCCAGGTAGTTCCACACGTACAGGTTGCCGGTGTACAGCGTGGCAAGCACCCTAGATCCGTTCGTGCAGCCGTCGGTCAGTCCCGCTGTTTTTCTCGCCCTTGTGCCGGCGTCTCTGTCCCGACACGCACCATGGCTCCGTCGGATGCAGCTCCACGCATTTCACCCGTTCCGAGCGTTGTGCGAATTGACGCTGCACGTGCGAGGGTCGAGGTCAGCCTTGTCGTCCACCGCGGTGTACGTGTTGCGAGGGCGTTTCCATCCCTTTCGAAGGAACGGTTGGAACCTGCACCGTCCGTTTTCGACGCGCTCGTTTCTCGTCCTTCTTCTCGTTCTTCGTTTCCTTCTCTCGCAGCACGCACCTTGACGTCGAGGTGCAGCGGCTGCGGTCCGAAGCACGACGCACACGCGCCATCCCGTCGTCGGGTCCGTTTCGTGCGGCGATCGCGTCGTTTTCCGCGTCGTTTTTTTTCGCGTTCGTTCGCAGGTGCGTCAGCTCCGTTTCCTCTCGCCTCCATCGCCCTCCGCGCTCCACGTGCGCCACGTTTGCGTCCGCGTTCGTGGCGCACCATCGCGACGCGCGTGCTTCGGATCGGAAGCAAAGCACGAATGGGAACGATCCCAGGTCCTCCTCGTGGGGAACCGGGAGGAGACCGACCGAGGAGGTAGCGATGGGGAGGAAGGAAAGGTATCGATGGAAGGGAGGGACGGGATCGAGACCCGGTGGAGATGTCGATGGGGAGGAGGAGGGAGAGATGGCGATGGAGATCGCGATGCCTGGGGTGGGAGAGGTGTCGATGAAAAGAGGGACGGGATCGAGACCCGATGGAGATGTCGATGGAGATCGCGATGGGCGGGAGAGAGGTATCGATGGAAGAGGTGGGGTGGCGCGGGGGCGGTTCCCGCCCGATTTCGCGGGTTTCGGATCGAGTTAACCTCCCCTCTGGATCGGAGAACCCAGCCAGTTAAGCGGGAGTTTAGTCTCGAAGGGAGAGGACCGTTCGGGTCGGTGGTGGAGCGGACGTTTCCCGCCAGAATGGCGATGGCGTCTCCTGCAGACCGCCTGCGGCAATGCTTGCGTGGAAGAGACGGATGCACGCCCATGGGAAGGGAAGGAGAGGCGGACAGGATCCGTGACGTGCTGGTGCAGGCGAAAAGCGCGGTGGGATTCGTGGCAGGACCTCCTGGCAGTGGAAAAACACACACCGTGCGTTCTGTGATGGCCAAATGCGTGGAAGATGAAGATAAGAAGGAAGGAACGGATGGAAGGGAAGGCAAGGAAAAGGTCACCACGTGCTGGATCAATTGCATGTCGCTGAATCAACCCGGAGATCTGTATCGCAACCTCCTGGGAGCCATGGAACCCACCACTGCAGCCAAAAGCGGACACGATGCAAAGGAAGCTTGGAAAAGCATGTTGAGATCCATCCGAAACAGGAATAGAACCGGAAGACGGAAGATCTCCGTCGTGCTTGTACTCGATGAGTGCGATGCATTCGTGGCCGCTAGGACGGACTGGCTGGCTGAACTGCAGGAATTCTGCTTGCTGGTGGCTTCCAGGTGCACCCTGAAGCTCATATGTATCTCGAATTCACCAGAACTGGCAGGGAAACTCATGCCGTTGCTCCAGAAGAGTATGTCCCACACTGAAATCATCATCTTTCAGGCCTATAAAACCCAGGAAATTAAGAATGTGCTCGCAGATCTCCTGGAGGAAGGTGGACTCTTGGACTGGTTCTCGCCCTCTGCCTTGCAGTTTTGCGCCAAAAAGATCGGATCCCAGAGCGGAGACATGAGGTATGCTTTTTGTGTCTGCATGACGGCCCTGGAACTGTCGCTTGGAAGTAGGGCCACAGATGCGCCTTCAACAAAAGAAGCCGATATGGTGCAGGAGAAGAGACAGGCGGTGGAAATGGAGCACATGCATGCTGCTTTCCAAGCCAACGGGCATGGAGGAATGTCAAAACCCTCCAATGCTATCACCGCCCTGCCCTTGCATCAACGATTGATCCTGTTTACACTTTCGAAGGGCGTGTTGGCTTCCAAAGATAAAGATGTGACGGTGGCACAGCTCACCACACTGCACTACCACTATGAGCGCAACTGTCGCAAGCGTTTGGTCAAGCCCCTGTCATTCCAGCAAGTGGCTACGGCTTGCAAGGACCTGGCAGACGCGGGACTTGTTCAGATACACCATTCCAAAAATAAGAAGGTGGGCGATACGGCCTACAAGCTCTGCCGCGTGGCTGACGTCCGCGCTGCCCTTGAGCGTTCTCATTTGACGACAACATGAAACCATTGCTGCTCTCTGTTTCAAAGTGTTTTTCTGTTGGAATCCTGAATAGTGCTTTCCTTCTTAGCGTGGTGTTACAGCCATTCTCCTTCCTCCAATGCTAGTGTTTGGGGGGGGGGGGGGCTCTTCCGCCCCTCCACCATGGATGGCCCATCGGGGCATC
>JBBULP010000947.1:0-18367 GCA_038048775.1 Picocystis salinarum | reverse complement strand
CAATTGAGTGAGGATTCCCTTGGTCTGTTTGGTCGGTCTGAACCGACAGAGTTCGGCCGATGGTTCCAATGGACGAGCGTCTTGATGGCGGGAGTGCTTGATGGCGGCTTTTGAGAGTGTAATTGATGTATTAACTCATGCATGTTAAGTATCACAGGTCGCATTCGTGCGACTCACCGAGAGCGCGGCACCAGATGGTCCGCTCGAGACCGTCGTCCCTTCCTGCCTGCACAGTAGAGTTTATTCTCCTCATAGAGAATAAACTCCCACAGAAGGATTCCTGGACCCAGGTCTCTCAATAGTTTCGGATGGATTGTCCTTCTCTGGCAGGGAGAGAATCATCCACGTGGTTCGTGTCGCACGTGAGGATGGCGGCCATCCAACCCACTTGGAGGACCAGGATGGAACGATCGACATCGCATGGAGGGAAGAGACATGGAAACAAAGAAAAGAGACACGTCCAACATGCGACACAAACCACAGTGGGAAGGAAGCATGGATCCTGCAGTGGACCGACGCGTTGGAACACTCCGCCACATTCCACACCCTGTGGTGGTGGTGGTGGTGGAACACTTGCGAACACGTGCAAGGGAATCCGAAGCAGTCGAATCCGTGCCAATCCGTGCGAAAAGACACAGGAGGGGAGACTTGGTACCACCGAACATGCGTTCGAAGGAGAAGGAAGGAGAGAAACGAACCATCTTGCAGTGGCAGTAAAGACCGAACCACGCCAACCTGTCGAATGGACCCCCTTGTTCCTTGCAACCACGGCTGTGATGTGGATGGGAACATGCCATGCATCGCACGCACTCACCATCCCAGGCATCGTTGGAGACAGCGAACTCAGGGAAGGTTTCGTGTCTGGATTGGCCCTGATCTTCTTCTCGGAAATTGGAGACAAAACGTTCTTCATTGCCGTCCTCCTGGCACTCAAAGCGAACAAAACACTCGTTTTCAGCGGAACCTTTGGTGCATTGGCAGTCATGACCGTCATTTCTGTGGTGTTGGGTAGAGTGCTGCACAGCGTAGACGAAGCATTCCCGATCTTGAACAGCACCAAGCTTCCTTTGGACGATATCTTGGCTGTCATCCTGCTTGTGGTGTTTGGTGTGCAAACGCTCCTCTCTGCTGACGAAGGCAACGCAAAAGGAGAGGAGGAAGAGGCTGGAGCAGTGGTTTCTGCACTCAAATTGGGTGAAAACATGGCGTTGGTGCTATCCACCTTTGCACTCGTCTTCGCGGCAGAATGGGGAGATAAATCCTTCATTGCCACAATAGCCCTAGCTGCTGCTTCCAATCCCGTGGGAGTAGCGTCAGGTGCGATATTGGGGCATGCGGCTGCTACAGGGATTGCAGTGGCTGGTGGATCTGTTCTCAGCGATTATGTGTCTGAGAGAGCAGTGGCGTATGTGGGAGGCAGCCTGTTCCTGGTATTCGCGGCTGCAACATTGATTGACATTCTTGTGTAGATTGATACGTGCAATGCCTTGGTTGCTTGAAAGTGGCTGATAGTTGGAGACCGGTGCTGCGTGTCTGAAGATTTCTGAGGGTGCACACGAGGTGCAGCCTCTGTGGCTCTGCATATGTGCACATTGTAAGTGGCGGACGAATAAAGAAGAAGCAGATTTGCTTCTTGCTCCTACTTGGTTTTCTTCCGATTTGCAGGCTGTGGCTTGTCTTGTCCTGCATGGAGAGTGCAATTTCCATTTTGACAAGGCGGCACTTGGTGTAAAGATTGCCCACGGCATAAATCCAATGCTGGGTTCAAAAAACATTCGCGACCACTGTATCGCTCCATCCACCCACTTCTCCAGACGCCACGAGCCACGGAGAACTCTCAAAGAACGAGGCGGTACTGGATCCACCGAGCTTTCAAACCGGAACCCCTCAAACGAAAAGTTTTGCATGCACTAGAAGCTTGGTCAGGTAGCTCCCAAGCTTGTTTCTGGGTTCGCTTCCACGTCAGCTTTCGGTTCCACCAGGGAGCATCCATCACCTTCACGTTCCGGGACCAAGTTTTCGATATGTATTCGTGCCTCGGCTCCATCGTTGCATTCGTTTGATTCTGCCATTGGTTGAACGTTTCCTCTGTCTCTCAGCACCTTTTTTACGCCACCGTGGATGGGTTGAGACGACGTTTCCGAGTTGGACGTTTGGACGACGTGCTCCAGTTGGCCGTCGTCTTCCAGCTCTTGCAAGTCGTCGAAACCACCGATGGACTCTCCTTGCACCAGCACTACCGGCAGCGTTTTTCCAGGCAGTCCTGCGATGTCTGCTTTCCTCGTGGGTTCCATGCACAGGTCGATGGCTTCGTAAGGGATGCGTTTGGCATCTAGCAACGTCATGATCCTCCGTGTGTCGGTTTTGCTCTTGACCGTGGATGCCATGCCTGTGTAGTACACTTGTACGTGTCTCTCCATGTCTCAACGATGCGACTTCGTCCAATTGTTCTGTGGCTTTCGTCCAGTGTGCGTTCCTTTCTTCTGCACCACGTGTGGATTGGTCCAACCGTGTTCCTTGGCAGCCGTTCCCACTTGTGCGCCTGCCCTTCCAGAAAGCACGAATGCGCGTGTTGGTTCGCAGGACAGGATCGAACGGACGGATCTGCTTCAATGGAGTCGACGTTGTCGTCGAGCAAGACTTTGCAACGTGTGCGACACTTGGTCGTTGCGAGGCAGCTTTGGTTGCGACGACACGAAACCCACACCGATTTGAATTCCTAGGGTTCAGGGTTCATGGACCGTCCTCGAAGGGGGGGTGTCGATCACGTTCTCGTCCTGTCCGACACGTGCAAGCCATCTCGCTCATGGACACGAGGATCATGGGCGAAGAGCTGCTATGGGCAAGTTCCTTGGGATGCGACGCATGGAGATGGAGACAACGTGGCAGCATACTGCGATGGGGAATGGCGAACCGTTCCTTTGCGTGCCTTCCGCAGCACAACATTACGGATGGAATGAAATAGGCATGCGCTGTTGAAGAGAAGAGCACTGCAGACTTTCTCCAACAATCTTCAAGTAACGAGGTACAAATCACGGCCTGTGATTGGGTAATACCCGTCGAAGGAAGAAGTAGAACGAAATTCAACCGTCCAAGCAAGAATTGATGCGGAGTAATTTGTATACGGTCACCCCTATCCTCCCACAAAAAAAATTGCCAAAGATTGCTCGTTGACCATCATCCTTGAAGGCAAGCATCCCACGATACGTTTCTTCAATCTTGTTAGCGGCTAATTCGTCATTCCAAGTCTTATGCTTCGATTTGGATGGAGACGATCGAAAGCGTCTTGCTTGCAACGCTTCAAGTGTGTGGTGCAAGTGTCGGACGTAAAACGTAGAGTTTATTGTTCGTTCGTGTGCAATCGAGCACCTGCTTGGACTTGCACATGTAATCTTCGTCCTTCCGTACTTTTTACTTGTACACGAGTGTGTGGTGATCTTTCAATCAAGTGCGTGTCATAGGCCGAAACAGGGGGACAATGCGCTTGAGCAGGCCATGAAGTTTTAGCGGCATTTGACAATCGTACTTCGTATTCCGCAAATTCGTCATTCTAAGTACGGGAGCTTTGCAAATTAAAAGGAATCTTTTGTCGTCTTCTTTGCCAAGATTATGCGACTACATGAAGAGAGTCGAAATCTTGGCTTCGTTAGATCTTTAGTTTGTATCTTTTAGATGGGTGCGCGATTAGCGTATCAGCGGCTCAAGCACATTGCTCCATGCGTAGAATGATATCTTCCTATTCTCGAAATGCTCGGCATGCTTAGGCATGGGATCCGTCTATTCCTTCCCTTGATTGGTAAGGTACGAGTAGCTTGTGTTGTCAGGGTTGGTGCAATGACCATCCTTTGAGTTTGATCAAGGCATTGTGCATCTTTCGGCCGTCATCTCTAGCCACATGGAACATATTCGCTTGTGTGCACCCAACCAAGTCTTGGATGGTGCGTGTTCTTCCTTCGGTCCATCTTCTTCGTTCGATTTTTTGTGATCCACGCCGCTTCTTTTCCACTGTTACGCTTCGTTCCGTTCCACATCGCATCGTCCTTTTGTCCCACGCGTGTTGGCATGCGTATGCAAGTCACTACCCATCTCGTACTCGTGCTCCGCAATTGTTTGATGATGACGCTGGTTTTCACCTCGTTCCATCCGTGTACCATCCATCTTCACGCCATCCATCCTTGTCTTCTTGTCATGCATTCCTCTTCATGGCATGGATCCTTGTCTACGTGTTCCATCGTTGTCCATGGGTTCCATCGTGGTCCCCATGGGTGTTGTCGTTCCACGTCCATCCCTTGTCGTGCACACGTTGCGCTTGTTTCGTCGATCCAATCCGCTTCCTTGCGACGTGCTTTCGACCACACGCGGTACGTGAATCCATGGCAAAGAGGAAGGAAGGAAGGAAGGAAGACGCGGACGTGCTGCTTTCCACGTGGATGGAAGAGCGTCTCACGCGTCGCATGGACGGTGGGGATGGAGGAGACACACGTGCAAGTGCAGACGAAACGAAACGAAACGAAACGAAACACAAGTGGGATGGACGTGATCGAACGAAGGACTGACACGTGTGAGATGGATGGACGTGGATGCGGTCACGTCGACCACCTTCGGATCTTCCAGGTTCACCTGCGATACGATCGAAGAGAATGGCCGTGCGAACGTGGATGACGATCCTGGCGATCGTGCTGTTCGGATTCGCTTGGACGACCATGGCGGCCGAAGAAAAGATCACGCACAAAGTGTACTTCGACGTGGAAATGGATGGGAAACCTGCCGGAAGGATCGTCATGGGACTCTTCGGAGACCAAGTGCCTAAAACAGTGGAGAACTTCCGTGCGTTGTGCACCGGAGAGAATGGCATCGGCAAGTCAGGGAAACCACTCCATTACAAAGGAAGCACGTTCCATCGTGTCATCCCACAGTTCATGATTCAAGGAGGAGATTTCACCCACGGTACCGGAGTTGGAGGAGAGTCCATCTATGGAGCCAAATTCAAAGATGAATCCTTCGCACTCAAGCATATGGGACCCGGATACCTCTCAATGGCTAATGCAGGACCAGATACCAATGGAAGCCAGTTTTTCATCACTACCGTGAAGACGCCCTGGTTGGATGGAAGACACGTGGTCTTTGGAAAAGTGATGGAAGGTATGGACGTGGTTTACAAAGTCGAAGCCAAAGGTAGCCAATCTGGGAAGCCAAAAGCAAAGCTTGTCATCGCAGACAGTGGCGAGTTACCTTTGTGAGATGCTCTGTGGAGTGTGCAGTCAGATTTCTGTTGACTGTTATGAAAATACAATCTCCCACGCGCAACACTCCCCGCCATCTTTCCCTCCGTCCCAGATCCCAGGCAAAATACACTACTGTTTCTCTGAAAAGCAAAATATGAGCATGTTTTGAACGCACCGCCACAACGAAGGTGCTATAGGATATCATAATGTACAGCATGAATGTAGGAATCAGCTAACTCTGTGTCCCAGATGGAAAATAGGAAGGACGTGTGCAAATATCTACACCTACAAGAAAAGATTTAGTTTGTGGAAGGCCTCGTGAGCTCCCACACTGCAAATCCAGGCCCGCTACTGGCAACTTCCCACACGACTTCCCCATACTTGTCGAACAAGATTCTCTCGTCATTAGGAGACCACGAACCGTTTCCAACCTTCACGCATACCTTGTCATCAATCGAGGCAGCGTAAACATCTCCAACTGCCCTCCGAATCGTAACTCTGCTTCTTGCATTGATTCCCTTCCTCTTCCGAATGCTAAGTAGTGCCATGATCGAATTCTTCAGGTCTCCAAAGTAATGCAGATGGTCGTAGAAAACAACGGGCGTGCCGGGGTGTGTCAAGATGTACGCATATCCTGCATGGAGCTGATCAGTAGGAAAGGGCCAATGCTGCAATGTGCTGCCAGTATCGTGGTTTTCCAAAAAGGTAATGGCTCTCGAAGGCCAGATTCCAATCACCCCAGGCGGTTGGCCTTTGTCATCTGACAGTCGCCAGCACTCGCCTTTTCCCAATGCCTCCTGCAGTATCCCTTTGGTCGTGAAATCAAAGGCTGCTGCCGTGCCGCCTGTTGCATCGCACCAGTCCACGATGGATTGCCGATGCCTGTTCTGGTTATAGTTCAGCACACCATCCGTGTATTCACACGCCGTCCAGAATTCCCCAAAAGCCATGAGCGGCACCGTAGCGTCTATGTAATCACGCGTGAAGTGCCCAGCGTAACCCTTCACAAAATCAAACCTCCATCCGTCGAATCCAACGTTCTTCAATGTCTTTAGCCATTGCTTGAGATCGTTGCGTACCCTTTCTTGCGAGTGATCGATATTGGGAGCAGCATGATAATCTTCCCCGGAGCCTCTCCCGCCCTGCCCGCCAAAGGTTGGGTTGTCCGATGTGATGACGCTTGGATCCCACGAGAGACGACCTCCAAATTGGTTCCACTTGCCATCGTCGGATTGATAGTGCGCACAGCGATGGTTGATCACCACATCTGCCACCGAGAAGATGCCTTGTTCGCGCATGATTCGGAGCAAGTTGCGTAGTTCGCCCTCTGATCCATACTTGGAATTGAAGCAATAGAGATCTCGAGGGAGGTACCCTTGTGGGCTGACACTGTCTGTGGGGGGCGGAAGCCACATGGTTGTGAATCCCATACTCACGTAATTTTCCAACTCTTGCACAAGGCGGTTGTACCAGCCCTCCTGTTCGTGGCAAGATTCCCAATTGAAGGCTTGCAGAATGATTTCCCTACCAGAACCTGCTGCCGGACCTGTCCCAATGGCACCCCCTTCGGCAAAACGGCCGCCTTCGGCACCTTCCGGTTCCACCACTACGGAAACCTTGCCTGTCCTACGCGCAGCCAATGCAGCTTCCATGGCAGCCATCCTTCGCTCCAGGAGCGCTGCTGCTTCTGCACGGGCGGTTTCTCTGCTGTCGATGACCTGTGGATCCATTTCCACATCTCCCAGCCGCAGTTTCGCAAACAGCTGTTCCATTTCTCGTTCGATGGCCACGAGCCGGGCCGCCGCGTCTGCCATGTTGGCGGCGGCAAGTTCCAGCGCCGATGCCGTGGACGGCATGGGCACTAGATTTCCATCGACGCTCCCTTGGCTACCATCCCTGGATCCTTGTTTCATTTCTTCGATGAACCCTCCATGTCCAAGCCTGTCTGTGCTGTTCATGGAGACTCCGTAGATGTCGGGTAGGCTGCTTTGATTGCTTGCCACGCATGCTGCTTCCACTTGTTGTCGTATGGAATCCCAGTCCTGTTCTTCAATCTTCCTCCCTTTGGCATCGGTGATGCGGAACACGTCGGCCACTTGTCCTTCGGGATCCGTTTTGATCATGGCGTCCACGACTTGCAGGTTGAGTGCTTGGAAGGCTTGTGCCACGCTCATGAGCAGTCCTGGTCGATTGGATCCGGTGATTCGGACCGTGGTGGATTGTTGGTCGGATTGGTTGTCGAGTTCCACGTCCACGAGTCCACACATGTCTTCGTCCCAGCTCCCGTTCGGCGGGTTTCCTTCGCTGGTTTCGGTGTTGGCATGGACGGTCCATCTCTTCCGTTCGCCGTGCTTCGTGTGGTTGGCGGCGCGTGGCGAACCACGTGGGTTTCCACCGGGTGTCCTGACGTTGGGTTTGTGCGGTTGGCATCCGTTCCCGTCCTTGCGACATGCGCCTGGTCGTGCAGCACGCCACGAAGAAGGCACCATCACACGTGCCATGGACCTGCACCTCCTTTCGCTTGCGTCGCACGCTTGCAAGGCGCACGTCGCGTGTGCGGCGACGAGGCGCGGCCAAGCGACGACCACCGATGCGCCACACCCTTTTCTTTTTCGACACGAAAAAAAAAGGAATTTGGGACCTTTTCGGGGTCCTTTTTCGTTTTTTTTTTTTATGGTTGGTTTCGTGGGGCATCCTCGTGGGGGAGGAGAGAAGAGACACGAGGAGGGGAGAGGACAGCACCACCTGGCCAATTCACCTCCACGTACCTCGAGATGGAGGTGGATGACCATGTGCACCAGCAAATGCATCCAGCATGAGATGGAAGAACACGTCACGTCCTTGTTTGGATAACCGAATGCAACGAAGAAGACGAGCGATGCCCTCCATGACTCAAGTGCCTTTCCTGTTGCCCATTCAAATATTGGGAACCACTTCTGGAGGATGCGCTTGAACCCAAGGTCCATGGGATTCACCGCTGCTTTCCAAGCAAGATGAATGGCCACGCAGCATCCACTCGAGAGCGAGCTGCGCGTGATCTTGCATCATGGCAGTCGTGCTTCTATCCAATGGGTTTACCATTGGATCATGCATTCGATGCCTAATGGATGCCCATCGACTAAACAAGAAATGCTGCCCACACAATCGCAAGAAGAAGGAAGGGCAAGGGATGCAAGCAAGCATCGTGTGATTGAGCCCAGAGCTTTGTCTGGCACGTACATGCAAAGTGCTTGTACCCTCTCACCTACCGCGGGTATGGTGCAGAAAGGAACATGCGATTAAAAGTAGAGAGCTCCCTGGAAAGTAAATTTGCTTGTGCATCATAAAATAAAATTGCGCTGCAACCAACTCCACAAAAGATAGAGTCTGCAGTACAAAGGAATACAATCGTTCTAGCTCGAGTACGGTACATCAAGGCCATCGCAGGCCCTTATCATCAAAGACTCTGGGTTGTCCATGTCATTTGCCAATGTTGTCAAAAATTCTCCTGTCTTGATATTGAAGGCAAGCAGGCGTCCATAGTACTGCTCAAGTACGTACAGTGTGCCACTGTACGAGAAAACACCCGCAGGGTGGCTCATAGGCATTTCCCCACCCAGCACGAACTTTCTCTCCATCCGGCCATCACTTGGTGTGTACTGGTACACAGCCCCCGATTCCCTTCCCATTTTTTTCTTGGCAGTTCTTGAACTGATATAAATGGCATCCATACTGGCATCGTAGAACACAGATAAGGGCTTCTTTACTTCAAGCTCTCCTACCTTGTTACCATCTGCATCGTAGCGAAGGAGCTTGTCCATTCCTCGTGCTGCGACATAAACATCGCCACGTGCATCCACTGCAATACCCCGAAAAGCAATGGAATCCTTGCTACCAGGGATAGATATGAAATGGCCCATCGACTTTCCCTTCAGATCATACTCGGACACTCTGCATGTGCTGTCTGGGCAGTTCTGGTTGGCAACAAGCACGGTGTTCTTAGAGCTCAAGGCCAAAGCGTAGGGATGGTGCAAGCCATGGGACGCAAACTTGTGTATGGGTGTCTTTTTGTTGAAGTTGCAGTGTTTAAGCTTCCACAGTTTGGAATGGTGGGTGCGTGCATCCGTAATCAGGAGGTCCCCATTCGGCAGCTGAAGCATCCCTCTTGGTTCCTTGACATCGGTTGAGAATGCAGATTTCGAGAGCTTGACATTTTTGGGTCCTTGCTTGGGATTCCAGTACTCGCTGCTTTTGGGCAGGGCCAGCGAAAGCTGCATGATGTTGGCCAGTTTTTCCTTTTTCTGCACATCCTCTTTTTCGTCCTCCGTGTCTTCTTGTTCTTGTTCTTCTTCTTCTTCTTCCGTGAGTCCGTGCAGCGTGACGAGGAATTCCAGATCCATGTTTTTGCCCATATCCCATCGGGTCATCCAGTTGTACCCTGGTGGATCCTTGACGCCGACGGCGTGGACGAGAGAGACGCACGTCAAGGCAAGCAACCACGCGAGGTGACCCAGTCGTCCCATCCTCGCACCTACGTCCTCTATGTTCCTTGCTTTTCGATTCGCAGCACGACGTCCACCTCCACGTCCACGTGAGTTGGCACCTGTGTTGGGTCCAGCTGTCGTTCCTGTGTGTCCGCTGCACGACCGTGTGGACGGACACCGTCCTTCCTGGTGGTCTGCAGCACTGCTGTTTCGTCCTTCCAGCACACCTTCCACCGTCTTCGCCTCGCTACGTTCGCACGGTGGTTCGCTGCGACGTGGTGATGGCGTCAACAAGACGTGTGTGATAATGGCGTCCTCGTCCTTCCCGGCAAAAAACCACACCACGAATGTTCGTCGTCTTGGTTCCCCCCGCCCCGCCCCACCCTCCCCACGCCTTGGACCAATCAGAAAGCAGGAAAGGGAGGGGGTTCGCGTACGGACCAATCGCATGGCAGGACGGGGGGAGCACATGGAGGGTATATTCCACCTGGACCGGTGGGGTGGCAAGGAAGGCGGCTGGAGGGTGCAAAAGCAGACCACACATTCACACCCTTCGTCCCACCCTCCCAGGATCACTCAGCTTCGGTTCCACACCCACACGGACACAGGCAGTTGCACCCTGTGGCACACATGAGTGGTACGAACGGCGGAGAACGAGAGCCACGCGATGCCGATCGCCATGCGAATGCCGGCGTAGGTGGGGGGAAGTGCTCCTCCGCATGATGACGTGACCGTGCCAGAGTCTACCGCATGGGTGCCGTGGCAGTCCTTGCAAACGAAAAGAAGGAAGTATTCCCATGAAGAAACAACTAACGAGGGATCGTGTGCTTTTGTGTTGTCACTCTAAAAAAAATCCTCAAAAACATCCAAACTTTTTGCCGCTTGGATGGTCGATGTAGAAACATATCGGACACGACAAGCTCCCATACTCGAAACGTAGACTCATCACGATTAGCGAGAAAAATGAAATCGACATCCACTTGCGGTGACAAGAACGATCCTTTAGAGCAACCGCGTCACGTGAAGCTAGACGTGGGTGTGAACGCACTTGTTGAGCGAGTTGTGAAAGAAACGAATCACGATTCATGCATCGGAGCCTATCGATACCACTTGCAACCGATCAAGTGAAAGGAAATAGGGCAACAAATTGTGTCAACTTATACGCAACCGTTATACAAATGGATTCGGCATAAACGCCCGCATCAAATACTACATGTGCCAACGCCATAAGGCACGAAGCTTTGTCCCATGCCTTCGCTTCCATGCACGCAATGAGTGTAGTATGCTGTTCCACGATAGGTCAGAGGATCTTTTTGAAGGTAGCGTTTTTCCTCGTCAACACTTCACTTAACAGCTCCTAGTTGAGCCGGGGAATTCACCACCTATGCGATCGAAAGGCGATTCCTTGTAGGGTGAATGTACAAGACGCCATGATAGTGTAGAAGACGTGTTATTTTGACGAATGCTCCACTCTGCACAACGGTCTCCACTCTGGGGGACATTTGCTTTGCTTCCTCGTTGTCCAATATCATGTGCACGCTCACCCAATCAAAGGGAAGCGCATCCACATATCCATCAGCTGACATTTGCTTGAGCAAGGCACACCTTTGCTTTTGGTGTTCGAATCGAACATCATGCCACACGTTTGGACGGAGCAAACGAATTCGAAGTTCGTTTTGGCATGGATTGTTGCCTATGCAAGTGTGTGGATGCTCTTCTTGTCCCTACTTTCGCCTTGGTTTGTTCGACTTCTCGTGTGGATTGCTCTCGTTTGCAAACATAATGAGAGACCGCGCATGAACGGATGCGCTTGTAGACGCACAAGAGACCATGCAATCGACGTGTTTTTCTTCCTTTCCGATGGTTTTAGCTCGTTCCTTTGTTTGCACTCTACGCGACCTTGTCGTATGGGATCGATGATCGCTTCCAGCACTCGTGCATGCACGTCCCACCGTTGGTTTGTTTCTTCCACGTGCGTTTCGTCGTCCGCATCCACGCTCGCACGTCCGTCGAACGTTTCCACACGTCCATCTGGTTGCTCGTCCTCTTGTGGTTCGAAACCTCTGTCGGGTGGGATCCCTGGCCACCCTTGGTGTTGTGAACTTCACAACGAACGTGCATCGCGTGGTCGCGCGCTGCGATCGTCGCTTTCACGTCGCAATGGCGCGTCGTTACGATTCGAGGACGACGATCTTCAGCCCCGAAGGAAGGTTGTACCAGGTGGAATACGCCATGGAAGCCATCGGACACGCAGGTGCATGCGTCGGCGTGTTGGCCCAAGATGGGATTGTGCTTGCAGCCGAGAAGAAAATCACGTCCAAAGTACGTGACACCGACCGACGTGCTGCGGACGCGATGGCCTAGAAGGATGCGAACGTTGCAGGAAGAAACGTGCAGGAATGCATCCCATCGGATCCCACGGTCGTGGAACGCTGCCTCGCGACGTGTTGGGAACGTGTCAACCCTTCGTTGCACGTGGGACGAAACGGTCGAGAGAAACGACGACCGACGGCTGACCGAAGATCGCCTGGAACGGTTTTTCCGTCGCACCACGTAGCTGCTGGACACCTCCACTCGGGAAAAGATGTATAGGATCGACGACCACGTTGCCTGCGCCGTTGCTGGAATCACCTCGGACGCCAACATATTGATCGACAAAACGAGAGAAATGGCTCAGAGATACATGCTGGTCTATCAGGAACCAATGCCAGTGGAACAACTCGTGCAAGGCGTGTGTGATCGCAAGCAGGGATACACGCAGTTCGGTGGGCTGAGACCGTATGGAGTCTCCTTCTTGTTTGCTGGATGGGACCGACACTACGGGTTGCAGTTGTATCAGAGTGATCCCAGTGGCAACTATGGGGGATGGAAAGCGACTGCGATTGGAGCCAACCATCAGGCTGCAACCTCCATGCTCAAGCAAGAGTATGTGCCAGATTGCAACCTTGTTGATGCCACCGCCCTGGCCCTGAAGGTGCTCAGCAAGAGCATGGATAGTACGACCTTGAGCGCTGAAAAGTTGGAAATGTCGCAGATTTTGCTAGGAGCAGATGGTGATATTGTCTACAAAATCCTCACGGACGATGAAGTGAACAAACTTCTGCAAGATTCTGGGCAAACGACAGGACAGCAAGAAGAAGGCTGAACAGCTTGGATCGGGATGCTACACCTCACACCGCTATCCCAAATTGCTTCATTTCAGCATTCTTGTACTCTCCATTGGTTTGATTTTAGCAGGCGTCAGCAGATCCTGCCATCCATCGGAGGGTTGGTGTTCGTTGCAATGTCTGATATGCTGCTTTAGTTTTGTGAAGACCAACGTAGGCAGCATTGTAAGGATCAGAAATTCTTGTAGCTTAAGAAGAGCTTTGTCCCACTTGCACAGACTATGTCCATTGCCACTGCAGAAAGGCTGTCCACTCCACCTGGTGCTTCATTGGCCGATCCAAGTCAACGAAGTTCCAGCTTGGTGTCCATGGATCGGTCGACGCTGCTAAGCAATCTTGTTCTTCTTTCCCCTGAATATGCTTCAGTCTTTCCAGCAGAGGGCACATGGGCGACCTTGATCTCCCACTCGTAGAATCCAGGGGTGTAGCAATCAACGTTTCTGCAGTGCTTTGCAAAGGGGTGAGATGCAAAGCATGTGCTCTCTTTCTGCTCCCCTCACGCGATTGAGAGACGAAGGTCTGGATGGAGTTGCTTATGCTCTTTGGTTTTCTTCGATGCGAACGGACTATACCTTGCCGAGTACTTGCAACTCGTGCATCTGTCACCCATCCTGCTAGTTTCCACAATCAGCCAAGCCACTGTTCCACCGCACGTTTCCTTCCTCTCTCTCCCCGTGTTCTGTACTTGGTGGCATCACTCCATGGATCCAAAGAAACTGGTGGTACCATCTCCATTGGGTTCCTGCTTTCCATGAAGTGGGATCCCATCCACCAAAAGGGGGGCATTCGTTGATTTTGTGGAATCACATGCCCCCCTTCGTCTGGTGTGTGGAGTGGACTCCACCAGTGTCGGCGCACACGTCGTGGGAAGTTGCACGTGCGGATTGTTGTCGCTTGTGGTTGGCAACATCGCCAACGACAACAGAAGCTCCTGAGCACACCTCTGCAAAGGCAAGTGGTGGATTGCCACGTTCGTGAGCGGTCCAACCATGGGAGGAGGAGATGTGCCCAAGGTGAGGAAAAGCAGACGCGAACCCAATCAAATGCAAGTGGTTGGAAACACAACAGGAAACAACAAGAACGAAACAAGCGTGTAGAGATGAAAGAAAGGAACTGACCAGGACCATGTACGAATGGACGGCGATGGCGGACGGTACAGGCACACAAACGAGGAAGAAAAGCTGGACCCAGTGCGAGAGAGAAACATAAGAAGACCAAAGCGGCACCTGTCCATACCAACAGCAAAAATGCAGCACAACTGGGGAAAGCAGGAGCACCAGGAAAAAAGGCAAGAAGAATGCAAATGGCACAGGAAATGAAAAATAAACGACGGGCAGAAACCATTGCCAGGAAAAGAGACGCCGCCAAAGGCGCACCCAGAGTAGTGGCCATGCTTTCCATGCATGCCAGTCTGAATGCTGAGCATATACTGGTCAATGTGAAGAACGCCTGCCATACGGATAAACATGCCAAAAGTGAAGTGTCCGCCCGTGGTCTCGTGCCGGAATTTCCCAGTGGATCATCTGTACAATCGACAGGGCAAGAAAAAAATGTTGATGCCACATTGCCTGCTGGGCAGGAAGCTCCAATGAACAGCTCCACACCCAATATCCAATCAACTGTTGGAAGTCTCTCCTCAGACATGGAATTAGGAAAATTGGAGCATATGGAGACGGTTCTGTGCACTGCACCCAAAACAAAGCTGACCCTTCTTCCACCCGTGCATTTAGAAAGCTCAGGGGGTGTGGCGGATTGGCTATCAGTAGCACAGATTGCTGATGTATTGGTTCTTTGCTTGAATGCTGCAGAAATGGTGTCCAAGCCGGGCAAAACTGCTGGGTATGTGGAAAATGGGGCTGAGCCATGCTTGCAGGATGATGACAATGATGCCATGATGGATTATGACCTATCTACAGAAACTGGGGCTGAGATTGGGCAGAGTGAGCAGAAAAATAATCCCAGCAGCTCACACCCTTCTGATTCACTTGGGGAAAAGGGAAATGTTGCACCTGGAGTGGCGCACGTCCTTTCAATTTGGAGATCATTGGGATTGTCTGCATCTGTGGCAGCCATAGTCGGATTGGAAGCGCTTCCCCCGCGCCACAGAGCTCGTGCAAAGGCATCAGCACAACGTCTACTTCAAGCATACTGCCCTGGGGACGGCGGTGCAAATATACGTATCATTGACGCTGATGGTAGTGAAGGATCTGCAAAGCTTGCGAGGACTCTTGCAGAAGCCGCTGCTGGTTCCAGAGGACCAGCCTGGCGAAATAAGCGACCGTCGCTCCTGGTCGAATCAGCGAGATGGACCAATCGTCCCGATTCAATGACTCTGGAACCAAATTGCACAGCTCTGAAAGATCTCACAGGGATGGAATTAGAGCACCAAGACAAGTTGAAGCCAGCAATTGGAGGACAAAGTGCAAATGGAGGATCCGACAAGGGAGCTCCTCCTGTAGGGGAATCTGCAAACGCATCAGCGTCAGGAGCTTTGATCTTGGAAGGATATGTCAGAAATCAAGCACTGAGTGCAGCACAAGTCCTTCACGTTCCCAAGCTTGGAGATAAGCGTATCAGACACATAGAAGTTTTAGCCCAAGCACCAAACCTCCCTTTGAACAAAGCTCAACAGCACACAATGGACTGCGGGGAGGACAGTTCCATCAAAGTCGCACCAGCAGATCAACTTCATTCGACAGACCAGGTAAACCTGGACAACGAAATGCATGATGAGGAAGACAAGGGGCGGAGTATGGGCCCTTCTTCTGCCAACAAGTCCCGCAAGCTTTTCTTGCCCGAAGGGCTGGCAGACATCCAAGCTGCCTGGCTATCTGACGATGATTTGCAAGAAGACGTGAGAAGCAAATGGGAAAGCGGAAGTGAAGATGAGGAAGGGAAATCGGGATTCGATGCAATGGACGACGAAGATAACGTCGAGGAGCTGGATGCTGAGAGAGGAAAGCCCAAGTCCTTGAAGGAACAGGAGGAAGATCATTTTGCCTACCCAGATGAGATCGACGTCGAGAGAGGGACAGTGATAAGGGAAAGGTTTTCCAAGTATCGTGGGTTGAAGAGCTTTCGCTCCTCTCCGTGGGATCCGCGGGAAGGGCTGCCTGATGACTATTCTAGGATCTATGCGTTTGAATCCTACTCTAGGGCAAAGAAATACGCATCAGAGGAGATGGATGCAATTACCAAGGATCCTGAGCAACACCATGCTGTATCGCCAGGAAGTTATGTCAGGATCATTGTGGATGAAGTTGATAGCACAAGGGGTGCAGCTTTTGTCCAACAGGTCACGAATCCAGGTGTTTCGCCGTTGATTTGTTGGGGTCTGCTCCAGCATGAGTGCAAAATCTCTTTGGTACATTGTAGCCTTACGAAATTTGCTGGATATCAGAAGCCTGTCAAAAACAAAGATTATCTCCTCTTTTTCAATGGCATACGTTTCTTCGAAGCATGCCCGCTGCTATCGGTGGATAGCCCGTCAGCAGACAAATACAAGCTGGAACGCTTCCTACCCAATGGCCAGCCTACCATGGCATCAATGTATGCACCCATCACCTTTGACCCTGTTCCTGTGGTGGTGTTGAAGTGCGGGGAGGAATCGGCTCACTTGGTGGCGTCAGGAAGCGGTCGAGGTGCAGATCCAGATCGCGTGGTTTTGAAACGGGCGGTGCTGACAGGCTTTCCCACCAAGGTTCATCGCAACAAGGCCACGGTGAGGCACATGTTTTACTGTCCGGAGGACGTAAAATACTACAAGCCCCTGGAGCTTTGGACCAAGTATGGAAGAAGGGGACGTATCCGAGAGCCATTGGGGACTCATGGTTTGATGAAATGCGCGTTCGATGGGGTAATCCAGCAGAAGGACACCATCTGCACCAGCCTGTACAAGCGTGTTTTTCCACGCTGGCCGGACGGCTTTCGGTTTGCTTGAAAAAATATGTCCGCTGTTTCTGGGTTGGATCGTATTCCGTCTATGCTACCAGTCTGCACCTGGCAGGCGCCGCTCAAAGATACCGTACATTTGTCGCATTCAGGGGAGGGGTCTGTTGGACACCGAAGTTCCAAGATTTTGATTGCACGTATATCTCTCCATCATATTTCTTTTGAGGCTTTTTCAAACATTTCCAGTACTTCATCATTGGATTTTCGCAGCACCTCTTCACTTGGAACCAAGGTGGTCGTGTTATGGGTCGACGATCCGCGTCATGCTTCCTGTAGTACGGTGGTGGGGTGTTGTGTCCCGTTCGGATAGTAGAGATCGTGCAGGTCTGCGCTGTCATCTCCGCGCACTTTGGTCCATCCTTGTTCGGTGATGTGGTAAACACTGACCGTGCCGCCCGAGACTGCATCACGGAAAGTGGCGTGGTAGATGGCTCTTCTTCCCAATTCCACTGCTTCTTCTGGCATGAGGTCCCAACGATACCCTTCGTCCAGCACGCCGTACGCGTATAAGGATCCCGATCCTACACTGAACACCTTGCCTTTGGTACGTTGTCCTTCGCTGTCTACGTAGTACAGGCCTGGTCCGGAAGTGTCCCATCCGGCAATCATGGTGCCCATGGACAACCCCATTCCTTTGTATCCGTACAAGGTGTTGGCCAAGAGTTTGGATGCGGCACGCACAGTGATCCTTTGCTTGTGTTCCAGCTCGTAGGCTTTGCATTGCACGCCGAGGTTCCGTTGCCAGAACTGGCAATCTGCCGCACCTCCAGCCATTGTGCCGAGCAGGTATGGATTGATCTCGATCACTTTCTTCACCGTCTGAGAGGCTGTGGTACGAGCGTACCGTTCATTGCACGCACGCGATGTCGTTTCGCAGGCGATCTGGTCAGCACGTGTTGCGATTCGAGTCAGAGCACCACATTTTCATTCGCGCACGGCATCGTGGATTGGTTGGTTTGGTCGTTCACGTACAGACGTAGGAACCTTGCGAAGCACGAGAATCCACCGCCACGATCACACCGCCTTGAAAGATGAATCCCAACGTGGTGGTTCCATGGGACGGTTTGACGAGCTCCACAGCTTGCCTTTGAAACGCATCCAGCTGCATGCATCCGTCGCACGTACGTTCGTCGTGGTCAGCAGGTGCGTCCTACGACGTGTGCAGGCGATTCCGACGTGTCGGACGGATCTTCCACGTACGTCTTCCACGGCAGGGAGTGCGAACTGCAGGTCTCCTTCCTGTCTCCTTTCTTCCTGCGCCGCCTTTCGCTTCGCAAGTGGCGGTGCAAGTCGCGCGTGTGCGCGATCGTCCATGTCGTTCGTGGCCGTCGGTGTGGTTTCTCCTGCAGACGAGGGATGGGTCGCGAAAGGGATCCACTGTCGGGTCGATTGGAGATGCGAAACCGGAGGGGCTTCCAATCGAAACCGAAGGGATTGTTGGAAAGAATGCCCTTTCCCAAAAGGACAGCCTGATCCAAGGCAACACTGGGGAGGCGCCAAAGGTGAGGGACCCATTGACTCGAGACGGAAAGACCGACGCTGACGACAACAACGACGCCCT
>JBBULP010000944.1:0-45080 GCA_038048775.1 Picocystis salinarum | reverse complement strand
ATCCGAGCTTCGCGCGTAAATCAAAAACATTGTACAGATTACATCTACCGCAGAGGAGGACCCTCTTGGACTGTTTTCGCTTGAACCTGAATCTAAACGTCCTTTAGTCAGGAAAAGGGGGAACATAGTGGGTCGAAACCGGTCGGACCAAAATCCTAGTTCCACCGAAATCTAAACTCCCCTAATAGACCAAAGAGGTTCGACTTCGAGAGAAAGCCAAGGCAAAGGTGTAGATTGCCATACAGGTATGCAAAAATGATGCCAAAGTATGGTACGCCATTTAGATGACCACCACCCTTGAGCATGAGACTTACCTAATGGCTCGACAATGTTGTGTCCATACGAAACATCCGGCCTGGAATCGGGCCCGTCCTCTTCTTGGGAGCGCGCATGACAAGTTATTTTGTAGCTCAAAACGAAGCGTGCGTCATTGCAATGTCCCACTAGTATTTCTTGCACGTGATTGTCACTCCTCGAACGTTCCTTGCTTTACAATTGTAAACGGCATGTATTCGAGATGAGGTGTCTAATGTTGGCGAAGTGTCTTGCACAACGACTTCGCTTCTTGTCATGTTGGTCGCTCCATATGTCTTGATTGTATGTCAGGGGGGATTAGTACGCAATTTGTCGCCAACGGTTCTTTCTTTCAGAGAAGAACCCCCTTTCCTTCAAAAACGATCGAATTGGTCCTTGATCGAGACAAGACTTCTTTGTATGATTGTGTTGTCCACTGGTCACAGGGCCGCTTTGCAAGGAGACGCTCATGCATGATGGTTGAGTACATGATGAAACCGAGGGAATCGGAAGGGAATGGAATGCTTTGCACTTTTTTGTTACGTTTAAGAATGGACGTTGAACCACCAAGGCCTCCCACGTGAATGGTGCTTGTACCTAATCCATCTTTCAAAAGGGAGTGAAGGATGAGGTTCTTCTCCTCGCGTCGAAGGGTCTCATGGCTTTCACCGGAATGAAGTTATTGCTTCTAGCACCCCTACGGTTTTTCGGCTTTGGTTTCCAAAGTCTAACTCGCTGCACCATTGCATGGTCCAACCCCACGGCTGCTTTGCTTTCACCAACGCAAGGTGAGGTGCACGCGGAAGACCTAGTTCCCATCCAATTGGCGACATTGCGCCGCCTTGACATCTACACGATGGCTTGATGTGTGCGACCATCTTCCAACGATGGATAGGCGAGTAGCTCAGGGTTTGCTTCGGAGATTCCTTTACGAAGATCCCGATATGGTGGGATTCCCTTTCGACAGCAAGGTCACGTGAACCACCCGAGGGCTCGAAAAGGTGCCAGGAGGACGACGAGATCGTACATATACCGCAGAGGATCGTAGCATTTGATTGAAATCCTCTGCGCATCGTGTCTCCAGCACCGGGGCACCCCATCCTCGACGCGCTTCGTTCTTCGATTCGCACCTTTCCGGTTGTTGGTTCTTCCTCAGTTCCCACGTGTCTCCATCGCTCGTCGAGGAAGGTGCCTCCCAGTGCCTTCGATTTGGATCACGATGACGAGTCAGACCTGCGCCGCATCGCGGCAGGTGCGCGCCAACACAAGAGCTGGAAAACGAAGCGCAGCAGGCGGTGCAGGATACGCAGCAGACCTCCAAGGGGTGCCGGAAGCTTGCTGCGGTGGTCCAGGCGAACAGGAGGTGCGCGTGGGAGGCAGCCGAACGCGTGGGAACCTACGGAAGTGGCCGTTTGGAGGAGAAGGGCTTCCTTGCTTCGTTGTGCCGATCTGGTGCATCGTGTCGTACAGCCACGTGCTTGCTAGAGCAGGCAAGGGAAGAGAGACGTAACAAATCGTACGAGACCGAGTCATCCATTCGAGCGAGGACCTGCGTCGGAAGGTTCTGGTAGATCTGGTTGACAAAGGTAGACGAGACGTCTCTCGGTCGACTGTGTGGATCGTCGTGGAATGACCGAACCAGCACACGGAACTGTGCGCTCAAGGATTGGACAAGTGTCCGATAGCTCGGGAGTGGCGGCACCGCATCCGAACAGCACCGCTAAACCCTCCGGCTTGGTGCGCAAGAGCTCCTTTCGGAGGATTGCCGAAGGAACGAAGAACGGTACAGAGAGTGATGTAGGCGTGGAAATCATGCAGATCATGTCGCAACATGAAGAAGAGACTGGCACACCGTTGGGATGTTCGCCGCCTGTGCGATCCCTGAATCCAGTCACGAGAGACAGGAGGTTCGGAAACCGCTTCCATGTGGTGGAGAAGACTGTTTCTAGGGCTGCAATGGAAGCGGGATTGGAAGGTGATGCACTCGTTCAGTCCATCTTCCCTCCAGCTTTCCATCACCGTGAGTTGTCTAAAAGTCAATGATGGGCTTGGACATCAATTGGATGTTCCACAAGAACTTCGTACAGACATCATGTGCAGTATTTGTTGTATTATTCTTTGTACAGTATTGTTATCCACAAAGCCCAGCGTTTGCATGGATTTACCTGGCCCCAGATTGTTCCATAGCCAAGATCGAGCAGTGTGCTTTGTAAATCATTTGCTTCCGGCATGGAGCGACATCGAATCCTCTCTCCATAAGAACTTCCCTCCTTGCTTTGCATCCATCATTGTTTGCTTGTTATTTCGGTGATTCCATTGCCTTGTGGTTTACCTTGACTCCTCTGCAACCTTGATACTGCGCACGTGTTTTCCCTTCGTGTCCCATACCTCCCTTCGCATCGCCTTCTCCATTCATTGCCTTGTCGTGTTCCAGTCTGGCAGTTGTGGAGCCAATAGACGCGCACGTGCGAGCGACTTCCGGCGCGAAAATCTCACTTCCGAGGATCGTGAGAGCGCAGCAAGGACAAAGACGTGCGCAGGACGCGCCATGAGTCCGTCTCCAGAGACGAACCTGGAGTTGGAGCAGGAATTCCGGCAGCTGGAAGAGCGGCTTGTGGCACTACGAGAAGCTTGTACGACGCTTGCAGGATGCAAGGGAGAGGAAGAGAGGAACAAAGCCGCGTTGGAGGGACGATTAGCCCTCGTCGAGCTGCGTGGGGTCCACAGGAACATCCTTCGTGGTTCGAAGGAGCAACAGGACCAGGCACAGGAAGCCATCCTGGCGGCCGACCACGCGCACAGAATCCTTCATGCTGCGAAGTACGAAAAAGAGTTCATCCAGAGTAAGCTTGATGCAGCGAAAGAAATGTTAGGACATGGATTCGAAACAGACATGGGCCTCCTGCCATTGGAAACGTTTCGGACCGAAGCACCTCAGGAGCTCCAGCAAAACACAGACACCCCACACAAGCTGCTGATTGCACGGATAAAGTTTGAAGAATCCAGAAGAAAGGAAGCAGCACTCCAGAAAAACGTAGAACTCCAGAAAAAACACGACCAAGAAAAACGAGTGGCCGTTAAGCGGAAGATGCTGGAAACCTTGCACGAGGAAGCAAAGCTTCTCAAGCGACAGACCGCACCACTCTGGGACAAGCTTGCCTTGAAAAGACTCCCAGCAGATAGTTCCGTCACCCATCTTCCAAAACCCTTGCATATTTTACACTCGAGGATTAAATACTATTGCGCGAAACACAATCTTGCAGTCCTTTTGGAAGTTTGGAAGGGTTCGGACCGAGAAACTCTAGAACATGAGGTGTCAGAGGCTAGGAAGGGTGACCTAGGTCCCAGTCCTGATCATCCTGAGGGAGAAAGCATGGAAATTGAGGCGGATGCCTTGACGAAGTCCAGTGGTCAGGCTCCAGAGCAAGACCGAGAGCCAAATGTCACACTCCATATCCTTCACGCAGATTCCAAGGAAAAGCTACTGTCTATCATGTTCAGTTTCCATCAGAACATCAACGCTGTAACTGCAAGATGCTTGCATCCCCTGGGAAGCACAGTTCTTGATGACGTTTTGCCAGCTCCCGGTATGATGGAAGAGGAGGAAGGGACATTGCAAGAATACAAAGTCCACAGGTGGGTACAATACCTAGCTGGGCTGGAAGCCAATAGCATTGAAGACGAAACTGAGTGGTTTAGTACTGATAGCATTCTGCAAAAGTTGCTCCAACAAGCTACAGATGCACCGCAGGCATAGATCGTCAACCCTTGGGTCCATCTAATGGCATCCATAATAAAAGCCAATTGCGCTCAGCAGAACGAGAAAAGCAATCCATCCATTGCTTGAAATGACAAGGGTAAAACACGTTGTCCGGCTACGTTAACCATGTTGTGCAGGCAACATTACTAGCCGGCAGACTTCTCACGTGGGGAGGTTTTTGCTTTCTATCCTGCCCATCAACCTCATCTCTAGCTTTTCCTCCTTCAAAAACCTGTTTCAAAGTTTCCCAAATGGTATGATGCGTGATGCTGGCGCTCATTTCCAATATATAATCCAAGATGTTCAATGAGCCATCAGGGTCCCCTTCAGGAATTTACGATCAACTTATGCATTGTCTTGCATTCCAATGCACGAGATGGCAATTCCAGTCATCCCCTAACAAAGGACGACTTTTCATAATGCGTTTCCATTGCACCAATGGTTATGCAAAATGGTTCCGGGACTGATCAAATACTCGGATTCTCTCATAGAACATAGGGCTCCTAACTTGCTTTATGGGCTAGCATCGATCATACTCCGAATTTTAAGGAAAGCTTGGCACAACGAAGAGACAGGTGAGACATTTTGCCAGCAAGGAAACGACTTCGTACCAAGAATTGTGTTCATCATGGAACATCATTTTACACGCTTTTCCTACTTTGAAAGAATTCACCATCTTCAGGAAGGATTTTGAGTGTTTGTAAGAGTACCTTTCTCCATGTATCAAGACATTGCCGTCACTCCGCATGTCCAGTACAGAGCAATGCATGTTTACTTAGTTGTCGTTTCTTCTTCTCTACCGCCTTCTGGGATAGGTAAGGGAAAAAATCGACATAAATGCAAAGCATGTGAAGGCACGGAAGTCCAAAGACAGAGGTATTCTTTAACCATGCATTAGTTTGGTTGGAGGGTCTGGACAAGTTCAAATGACAGGAAGTCAGTGAATTTTTGTCGCCAAATTGTGCAGTCACAAGTAAAGCGATCTGAAACTCATGAAGCAAAACAGTTACCTTTTGAATGTTCTCCATGGAGAAATATATTTGTAGCCTGGATAGTTCACTATGCTCAAGAGACAGAGTGAACCACTTGGGTTCTGGTGAGACAAAGTGCCCCATTCTTCACCTCTTCAAACACAACTGCCTAACCGTAGTGTGAGATGAATACTACTTCCTATCCTTCCTCCCCGAATTCCTTCGTAAATTTTTCATGAATCACCAGATCTTCCTTCGATACAGTTGGCCTTGCCCGTACTAGCGCCCGCTCAAAATCCAAACGATTGATCCTGGGAGGGTAAATTTTCTCCGACAATCCTTCACTGGCGAGACTATCTAGAGTGGCGGGGAATCCATCTGGTGAACCAGGCGAACATGGTTCGTACACTTCCTCTCCTTTCTCATTTATAACCTTCCGGAAGTATGTAGCATCTTGAGTTTTTCTAATCGGTTCAAACAGAACATCTTTGACCATCACGGCAATGTCTGAGCCAGTAAAGCCTTCAGTCTTCCCTGCCAAATCTTCGAAGTCTGCCTTCCCAAGTGAGTGCGGTGTATCTCCTAGGTGTACTTTGAACATATGTGCACGAGCTGCAGCATCAGGCAGCGGGATGTAAATACGCTTGTCAAATCTTCGTCGCATTGCTTGGTCAAGGTTGTAGGGCATATTCGTAGCAGCCAGAACAAGAACATTGCTGTCTGAGCTATTCACACCCTGCATCTGGACCAAAAACTCCGTTTTAATTCTTCTGGCAGCCTCGCTCTCCCCTTCACCTCTTTGGCTACACAGTGAATCTACCTCATCAATGAAGATGATTGAAGGTGCATTTTCCCTGGCCATCTGGAACAGCTGGCTCACAAGCTTTTCACTTTCCCCCATCCATTTGGACACAAGATCAGAGGAAGAAACAGCATAGAATGTAGAATCTGCTTCTGTTGCCACGGCTTTTGCCAGGTAAGATTTACCAGTTCCAGGTGGGCCATAGAGCAGAAATCCTGACCAGGCTTTTCGTTTTCCTGTGAAAAACTGCGGGAACTTCACAGGCAAGATGACTGCTTCTTGCAGTGCTGCTTTAGCTCCATCAAGTCCTGCTACATCGCTCCATTTCACGTTGGGTTTCTCTGTGACGACCGCATTGCCCAATGCACCTCTGAGCCTAGCAACTTCAGCGTCTTCCTCTTGACTCCCGTTGTTATTCGATCCAGCGCTAGGTCTAGGTTTGGTGCCGATGCCTTCGTTTCCACTCCCATTGGTAGGACTTTGGACTTTCCTATCGATCACACCACGCAACGTCTCGGCGCGCTCCAAATACTCCTTGAACTGCGTGGTCCGCGTCCAATCCCAGGGTCAGCTGAGTGGTCACTTCGTGTGCCACACGTTTCCGTCGGATCCCTTCGGCACAGGTCGCACACACCTTGTTCGTGATGGTTTCTTTGGCTTTGGGATTCTTCTCATACTTGAGATGGGTCTTGAAGTACTCCAATGCGTACATGTACAGCTTCAAAGCTTCGTCGTAGTTGCCGGCATTGTCTTCTTCCACAGCCTGTTTCACGTATTCGATGGCCTTTTCCTTGAAATCCGTGTACATGGCGTGTCTCTATCTGCAGGTGGCAGACCCAAGGACCGCTTCGGAGGCGACACGATCGCTCCTGTGCGCAAACAAAGCACGTGCGAAGCGCTTGTTGCAACGTCGTCGTCTCCGTTCGTCTTCTACGTCGAAGAGGACGTCGGTGCTCGTGCCGGTTTCTTCCGGGTTCGAAAGGGACGGCTTGATCGGACCCTCCTTTCAAAGGCTCCCTTCTATTTCCAGGACAGAAGGGAGGAGGGGTCTCCCGATCCACCGTGGTTCGAAGTGTACGAGGAATTTTGCTGGTCGATGAAAGAGACACCTAGTCGCATGGACGGTGCAACGTGCGAGTAGATGAAGATGCAGAAACACAGGAGAAGACGCGGTACCACGCGTGCCGATCGAAGGGACGTGGCACGACGGATGCAACGAGGGTGGATGGGACGACGGAGTCCAGAGCCTCCATCGAGTGCGTGCATGGAAGGTGGACACAGGAGCAACACACGTGAGAATTGCACAACGGGAACCATCCGTTTCGGAGTGGAAACCTACATTCCGCGTTGCATGGATTGGCGCTGCGCTCCACTGCAACACGACACCTTTCGGCGGATGCATGCACCTTCGTTCGCCGACAAGCGACGCCTGTTCCCAATGGACGTCCTTCTCACCGTTTTACGCACATGCGCTGCCAGACGGCATCGTCTGCCGCGTCGTGGAAGGCGCTCTCGTCTCGTGACCAACGAAACGTCAGGCATCCAAGCAGAGACCACCCGCCTCTGCGATAAGCGCTCTCGTCCGCCCGAAACTGCGACGACCCCAGTATGGAATCCCCCCGGTTCCGTGGTGGGGTCTCGCCCTTCCTCGAAGAGGAATGGGCCCGCCCCAATGCTCGTCCAAATTTTCTGCCCGTTGAAACTCGGTGTCCAAACGACAGACAGCATCCTTACAAACAGTCGACGTCTCCACAGCTGCAGCGACGTGCGATACCGCGGTTGGCAAGTCCGCACGCGCCTGAAAAGAGCACGTGCCCCTTGCAGAAGTCAGTTCCCCTCTCCTGATTCGGAGAGAGGAAGGGTAGAGGCATGTTCGGAGACTTGAGGTATACCGACAGAGACCATTGGAGCGAGAAGCAAGAGGACCACGAAATACTCACTCCTTCCAACGCTCGAAATGGGACAGCAACTCCGATCAAGCTAGGCTGGACTACTCCGTTCGATAGCAACCCCTCCAAGGAAGAGCACAATGTGAGAGAGAGCACTGTTTGGACGAAAAAGCTCGCAGAAACATTCCGGAGGCCCCTCTTCGAAAATTTCCAATCCCTCGCAGATGACAGGAATATTGACGATGGAAATCAGGACGAAGTAATTCCGGTGCCACAAAGCTCAATATCTCCCACGTTAATGCCGATGACAAGCCAGCAGGATCCTGCAACAGCGGCAAACTTAAGGGGGTCAACCAGTGACCGCCTCAAAGTCAATGAAGGATACAAACAGGAGATGCTCAAGGAAGGCTTGTACGATCAGGTGCTGCGTGCTCAGTCGATGGATGATGAGGGGTCCAAGGATCAGGAAGATAGCGAAGAAGTAGGACCTCGGATGAAAGGTGATGGTGTTGCAGGCTTGCACTCTGCATGTCGCAAGGAGAAGATACAGGTCAGCAGCCACACCACGCTGGTTGATCCTCCACCAGACGTCCCCCGGGGCTCCGTTATTCCACCTCCAAAAAAAGATGAAATCTGGCCATACATGGTTGCGTACGAGTCGTGCCTGCAGATCTGCATCAAAACAGACAATAGCGATTCAAGATACTTTCTGAAGGATGGCTGTAGAAATCTGAAGGAATCCTTCAGCCTTTCGGCCCATCTCCTAGATAAGGATTCAGTTGAACCACACAAAAACTCCACAAGTTTGACAAAAGACCAAAGCGGTAGCCAGGAAGAGGCACCCTCCGTTGGAAAACAGAATGCTGGTGCTGCGGGCATGAGCACACATGAACGAGAGTCCGATTTTCCTTCTCCTCGCCAAGATGAAGGACGAGGAATGCTAGAAACAAGCTACATGATAGAAATTGCAAAAATTCAAGAAGTGAAGATGAAGAAGAAAGGCTTCATGGGCTTTGGGAAGAAGGAAAGCCCGGCAATTTGCACCATTCAAATCACAAGTTGTCCAGGTGGCAACAGCAAGCCAATTATCCCTGGTTCTGGGCAGTGCGCCGAGTTCACAATACATGGCGAGAATTTGGGAGACATTTGCACCGCAGTAAGGAGAGATGGGAAGGGCATGACCAACGCAAAGATTCCAGTCCCTGTCCTGAAGGAATCGGACAACTGGGTAGAGTACTGGGCACCCTTGTATTCATCATCTGACGTTCTGGAAGGTTCGGTCTTGATTCGTGTGAAATGCACGCAGTCGCTATCAAGCTCCCTTGAAAAGCTAGCTACATTCACTTTTCAGTCCACTCCTACTAGCATGAGGAGTCTGGGTCGAAGCAAATCTGTCCCATGCACAACCTTCACAAGTCCTGTAAAGAAACAAAGATCCACCCCTTTGTGTCCTCAGAAAGGGTATGATCTCTGTTTGAAGGTCGCCTTGCGGTTTCTAGAATTCCGTAGACGCAGGCTCTCCCTCCATGGCCCATGGTCATGGCTCCTTGGGGAGTTTGCTGGGCGACACCAGATCAGTGATGCCTACTGTCGATTGAGATATCTATTGGTCATCATGATGGAGGCAACACCAACGGTGGACTGCTTAGACCTGGTGCTCGTGGAGCTGAAACCTGTGCTGAAGGATTTCGATGGCAGTAGATTGACCGAGAAGGAACAAAAAATGCTTGCAGTTCTTAACGACAAGATGCATTCTCTACTGCAGATTTGTTTCGAAAATTACAACTGCCTGAATGAAGGGCAGGAGAAGGGAATCTTGGAAGATGTGTTCTTACCGCTGGAAGATGGGTGGCAGAAGAAATGCCCCGCTCCTGCATTGCGCTGTGCAGTTGAGCTATTCCATGTTTTGAATGTGGATGAAACTGGGGTGCCAACCAAACAAAGCATGAAAACATTAGAGGGTCAGCTACGTGCAGCTGCTAGGCGTCGTGCTAGGAAGTCTCTCAAGCATGTACAGCAGGCATTTGCAAAAGCAAGCTTCAGCGAAGATCATCAAAGAACAACAATCTACCAGGCATACGCTAAAGTATGCTTCTATATCATCAGCCTTCTCCAGCTTGACGCTCACATCTACAAGCAGGATATTCTTCCAAGGGGGCTCGAACTAATTTCTTTGGCAGGCGAAGAATACAGTAAACAGCTGCGAGAGGGAATTGGATTGTTCCTACAGAGAAATCCTCCAAGAGACTGCAATGATGCAGTCGTCGCTCTGATTCATGCTCTGAAAGACTTTGAGCATGAGCTACATCTTCACGACATTGAGCAACCCAAAGGCGGCGCAAAGGCACGGACTCTGTTGGGTGGCTTTGTCAGATCGTGGGTCGATGCAGACCGGACAAGGCTTGTTGAACGCTTTAGCATTGAAAGACAGAAAACCTCCATGGTAGAGTATAGTTGTATGGTTCAAGATAGGCCTTCCATTGCTCCACCTGTAAATGAGATGGAAGTCGAAATCCGAAAGGTGATGGACAAGTACAAACCGATAGTGCAGACATGGCCAGATATGTCAGTTATGATAGAAGCAGCATTGTGCGACATCATCAGGGCCGTGCATCAACTCCTTGAGCGGGGTTGTGCTGTACACTTGCCTAGTAGAAGGGGCTCTCACTTGCACCAGCCACTTCAGAAGAAGACAGGGCAAGAAAAGCCATTCGTTGTTCACAGGGTTGCTGGTTTGCACATGAACTCCATGAAGCAGATCCTTCACGTCCTGCCTTCCGTAGCTCTTGAGATGCGGAAGTGGACAGAATCCTTAGACCGTAGAATTTCAATTACTGATGGTGGCATCTGCATGGACAAGAAACATGAGGGAGGGGCACAGCCCGGAGATCTCTTTGAGAAATTGCTTGGTGAACTGAGGGCATCTTACGCCAACACTCTGACACCACTTGTTGAACGGCTGCATGACAATTTTGCGACCAACTCCTCTACCTCGATTAAAGTCCTGCTTGCTGGATGCAAAGGTGTCACAAGCGACGAGGAGATGAGTGGAATCCTAAGGCCAATTACCAAAAAGCTTGGCGAGACTCTTGAAGACTTATCAACCATCTTTGTGCCACGTGCTTATGCTGGGATATGCCGGGGTATATGGGACCATACATTCAGAGAGATCTTGGTTTATTTGGAGGAATTAGATGAACTCAAGGAAAACCGCGGCTGGGTGAAGCGGCAGTCCTGCACAGCTGCAACGGAGGTACTGGTTAGTTTTTTCTCAGAGAAAATCGCTCGCGGTTTGGGTGATGAGTTTCTGGAGAAAGATGTCGATTTACCGTACCACGTGAGTCGTGTACGCCAGATGCTTGCAAAAGCCTTGCCCACGAGCTTGACCCATTCTTTTTCTGTGTACTAATTTGGGATATGCAATGTTGCTGTATGCATTCCTACTTCAATAATGTGTTGATTGCCTTGCACTTAGCCCTCATTTCCACCATACAGGCTTGGAACCCATGGATCAGTCACACTATGTGGATTCTAGTTTCACCGAATACCTTCCCATAGAAGCTTTCTTTTGCAATGCAAAGGTGCACCTGAGCCATGTACTCCTACTGCTTTTTTGCTTTCATGCGATGTATGGAACTTTTCATCTCCCATCCTTGCATTTACTTCACCTTCTCCATCTTCCCTTTTGGGTCCTGCTAGGGTGCATTGGTGGGTACGTGACGTTTTTCTTCTGCAAGCACAAACACGGGGTCCTGCACCAGGTACCATTGCTCATGCTTTGGCTTGTGTCCATCATCCATCCCAATTTGGGATGACAGGCTTGAACAAATGGATCTGGAACCTCATGGGTGGGTTGAAAGGAGAAGCAATCCTTCCATCCATCCAGGACCCGTCCCACCCCTTCGCTTCCATGTTGAGGAAAGGAGAGGGACCAACGAGGAGATCCGATGCAGGATGAGAGGATTCCCTCGAGCCATGGAAAGATCGGGGCAACCCCATAGAACAGCTATCATATGAGAAAAAGATATCCGGATCTTTGACTGTGGAGGAAAAGATCCTCGACGCTACTTGTTCCTTTTCGTGCGATTTACCAGATCTTTGCTGTTTCGACGCGTCCGATTTCGTCCGTGGCTCGAAGGGGATCCCCTCCGCGCCCATCGGCGTGTCGTACCACATGGATCGGATGGGGTCCTGGTTTTCTCTCTCAAGTCTCCCTCAACCCTCGCACACCACACAATCCCACACAAATCCACACGAACACCACACACGATGGCCACCGCCGCAGCCATGAGGACCGCGTTCTCCGCTTCTGCTGGGATCCAGAAGGGACACGTGCGCACCACGAAACGCGTGCAGTGCGTGCGGAACTTGCAGGTCAAGGCATCCTCCTCCCCGAGAACCACGGATGCGGGAAAGGTGCGTGGACGAACGATACCAACGGACGAGAAGAGTGCCTTCCTCCGATGGCACGAAGGACAGGCGCTTTTCACGGATGAAAAGGAGGATAGATGGACATGCGGAAGCGATGGGACGCTAGGAATGGACGGGAAGATGCCACGACTCGGGGGAAGAAACACTGGCTGACCTGGGGATGTGATTGTCCTTCCACCCCTCACCGCATGTTGCATTTCACCTACGCCAGGCGATGGACATTGCTGGAATGTCACTGGCCACACTCGGAGCTTCAACATTGGTGGCAGGTCATGCTGATGCAGCGCAGCAGATGGCAGACTTGGCCAGTGACAACCGCTTGGGTTCGATCCTGTTCCTGCTGGCACCTGCCCTCGGATGGGTTGGATTCAACATCCTGGGACCTTTCCAGAACCAGCTGAAAGATATGCAAAGCAAGAAGGCTTTGGCTGCAGGGCTCGGAATATCTGCCGCAGCCATGTTGGCCGTGCCAGAAACAGCCGATGCAGCCCAGGAAGTCATGGCCCTGGCGGCTGACAATCGTTTCGGGACCATTCTGTTTCTGCTGTTCCCAGCCATTGGATGGGTCCTCTTCAACATCCTGGGTCCATTCCAGAATCAGCTGAAAAACATGCAGAAGTGATGAAAAGGCAGGAACTTAAAATAAGGAAGGTGTAATGAATGCTGGCCTCCCAAAGAGATTTTGGATGGCTCCGTGTTTCAGACAGAAGCAAGATTGTACCAATCTCTCAAATAGGATTCGTAGTTCAGTGACACAGACCACTCAAGCACTGGATCAATGTCTGTGGATGTTGCATCTACTGCCTCAGGACAGGTTGTTTGATAGCGAGCATGCTGAACAGAGATGGAGCAGGGATCCCGCAACTTCTCAAGTTTTGCCATCCATGTATATCTGCGCTGTGCACGTTTGCGGGTCTTTTCCAGTCTTGCACTTCTACTTGAGAGCATCTGCTTGGTAATTGCGGCATGCTTTGTAGCATCCAGGAGCTCACAGTTGCAGTCCCCATTCCCTTGATCACCACCCAAGAAGCCGAGTCGTTCCAGATAGGACTGGTAAATCTTTGCTTCCACTGGTGTCCATGGCAGTCGTTCTTGAGCATGCCACAGTCTCTTTGCTTTTGACCCTTCACAATTCTTTGCTTCCTCCCTAACCGCGCCAACGTCTGCATTCGCACAACAAATGAAAATTTTGTACACCAAGGCAGGTGGGTATTGGTCTCCAGAGAACCGCAGTCGAAGCTTCGCACCCACTGCATTGTCGGACAAAATTGCCACTTCCTCCTTACAAATCAATCGCGATTTCGCATGTCTTTCCAGGAAGGAGGCGATTTCTTTCAACTTGAGGAATATCTTGCGGTCTTTCCATCTTCGCCAAGAACGCTGAATTCGGGCAGCTGCTTTCTCGCGTCGCTTCCTGGAGTCCAAATTCGTCTTCGCCGGTCCTTTCCACCATTTTTGTATCGCGATAGCGGCTTCCCTCTTTCTCAGAAACTCTCTTCTGTATCTTCTCGTCAAGAAAGATGCTTGGATCTTTCTCGCGCACCAGTCTTTGAAGGCTTCATCCACGCTCTGGCAAGCGAATCCTCGAAACGGCGCATTCCAGACCCATCCTTGTTTCGGCGTGGGCAGTCTGGCTGTCTTCTCCAGGAATTCTCGGAGGTCTGTTTCGAAGGCATCCATCGTCGAACGCGGCTTTCGCGTCCTTTCCACCGTTTGCTTGTGGTTGCGACAGGGTGTTGGAGGACATGCGAGTCGGTCCCATGTCGGCCCAACATCGACACATGTGGTGTCCGTCGCAACCGGGGAACGTGAGGATGGACAGGGTATCTACGAGTCCAGGGGGGGCTATCGTGCAAGAGGAAAATGGATTCGAGTGTTGGAATGCAACGTTCACGAATTAAAGCTCCTCGTTCGGAACAGAAGATTCTCCAGTTGCAAAACCACCTGGGGTGGCTGATTCCCCTCCTGCGGTCCCAGTCTGGTTCGCGGACAGCTGCTTGGGAGCTGCCAAGTTAAAGAACTCCAACAGATCATCGTGTGCTCTCTGTGTAGCTTGGCGGACCGATGCGCCATCAGGGCCTGTCCGGTAGAGGGCCCAAAACACCATTCCAGCACCACCAAGTGCAACTAGTCTTGAGAGTATGTCTGGCTTCTTCGCATCCTTGTCCAAGCTATACAAGGGCTTGAAGGCTTCAACCACGGGCAATTCATCCGACATCACATTGGGAAGAAGCCAGAAATGAACTCCTAGCACGAGCCAGCTTACCCCGAACAAGACCAGCCTCAGTATCAGCAAACCGATCAAGAGGGAGAACATTGTCAAACTAGCATAGAACACGATGATCTTGATGATGTTGGGGGCCACTGGGAGCAAACAGCAAGATATGGTGAAGACCACCAATCCAATGGAGAGTATGGCATTCAGCACTTTCCTTGGTTTTTCGTAGATCCAGGTGTAGAAGCCATCCTCAACGAATTCCTGCACAGGGTGAATGACTGTTTTCTTGGGAAACTTGAGCAGTTTCCTCCCTGGTTTGGGCTTGTTGTTGAGCCTGTCGCTACGATAAATGTAATGGTATCGCAACAATGCGCTTCCTGCAGCCTTGATTCTTTCTTCAATGTTCTGGTCCGGCTTTTCAGGAGCCAGCTCATCTAGTTTTTCAGGATGAGCCCGGAAGTGCCGGTAGAAGTCTTTTCCCCTGTAGATATAGAGCGTCAGCATCTTTCGTATTCAAGATTTAGCTTGGACGGGTACGTCGCTCTCTTTTCCCGCACCTGAAGAAGGCCACCCTTTTGTCACCTTCTACGGCCTCCCTGGTCTCGATCCCTCCTTTTCCTTGCAGTCCATCTGCAAGAATCGTCAAAGGATTCTTTCTCTGTCGTGTTGTATGTCCACGTTCCGCACGTCAGCGATCCATTCGATTTCAGAGATGGGATTCGTCCATCCTTCTCTTCGTGGTTGGTTGCAACGCCACCCCGTCGGGTGTCTTTCAAGCACATGCAAGCTCAAGGCGGACGCCGAGCAGCCTGAACTCGCTTCCACGCGTCCCATGCACCTGCACGCTTCGCATTCCACCTTCCAATCGTCTCACCTCGTCTTCCTTCGCTTTGTTTCGCTGCATCGCGTCCGTCGTCCGCGACCCGCTGGCGGCCATGGCTCCTTCTGAACCCAGACCTCTTCCCTTCTATTGGACGCGGTCCGGGTTCAAGGCTGGCTTCGGTCCCTTTCGAGAAAGGAAAGGAAAGGGACCGATGGGACCGGGCACCTTCCATCGTGGCACTCGAGGCAGGACAACGTCAGCTTCAGGTGGTGTGATGAGAAAAGATGGGTGCAGAGCATCCATGAACAAGGTGGAGCACGTGCATGGAGTGCAGAGTAGAGGTGCAGGCAGCAGGGCAGTGGGGTGGACGATACACAAGGACTGCTCTGCAGGCACCAGCACGTACCAGAAGGAGAATGGAGACGATGCCAGGGATGCAAACTGCTCCGTGGGTGCGTGAGAGCGTCTCTCCCGGTGCCTGTGTAACCAGTCAATTGCATGCAACGCTCGCAAGATTCCTGGTTCAAAGGGAGATTTGCTCTCCCAGTTGAGCTGCTGCCCTTGCAGCGTGGCCACCTTCCATGCAAGAGGTCATCGGGTGCATGCAGAAATCGCAGGTTGCCTGCAGCGTGTAGAGCACAGCACTGGTAACTAAAGAGGTGTGCAAGAAGAGAAATTTGCCGCAAAAATCCATTCGTTTGTGGTCAAGTCTCCATGTTTATGCTGTCGTTCTAAACGACTCGATAGAAGACTTCAGGGTGGGACGCCATTGATCTACTTCCGACTGCACACACTGCAATCACGATAGGATCATTAAATGTCAGTAAGCACATTCCACGAAACAGACTCACGACACGCACGCATGTTCATCGCTCACGCTCACCGTTCCTGTTGCTGTGTACAGGCGGTTGTATTTTCCATCGAATGCCATGGAAACACTAGAGTAGAAGTACTTTGGCACATCATTGGGCTTTTTCAGAGTATACTCAATGATGTAAGCACCATTCTTTTCCTTCGCATCAATGAGCTTTGCTTCCTGTACGTCGTCTCCCCCGTTTTTCTTCATGAACCCTCTGTCCAGAGAGTTCACCAATGCGGCCCCAAAGTCATACGGTGTCCCGAATGATCCCATTTTCGTGAAGTCAGCAGCAGCAGGCGTCACAAGAACGGAAATGTTCGTTTCCGTCCTTCCATCCGGATAGAACACAAAAACATTCCTTTGGGATCCCTCTGCTTTCGTGGAACCAGACGCTTTCCCCTGGCCAGATTTCCACTCTTCGGGGACCACAATCTCGAACTTTTCATCCGGTTCGACGAACTTGGTGCTGTCTTCAGCCCATGCCCATGGCGATTTCCACATAGCCGCACCCACGGACGAAATAGAAAGGAGCGCAGCACGCCTTCCTCCATTTCCGAGCGTCGCTGCGTCGGTTCCTTGAACTGTACGGTCTTCGTGCGACGCTACTTTCCAGGTCTGCGCCACACGGTTGGACTTGGGACGAGCGCCCAATCCCGTCGAGGCATCGTTCCTGACCTTCCGCATGGGTTTTGGAAGCTTCATGTGCGCCATGGTGCGGATCGCGACACGTTTCGTTGCGCTGCCACGTCGCCGCGGCTGTCGGTCCACGTGCCTCTGCTGCCATCTCGTTGTCCTTCCTGAGTGCATTCGAGATCTACGCCTTTGCTATCGATGAAAGCCATCGATATGATTTGAAGAGGTGGATTGGAAGGTTTCGACGGGTTCGAACCGGAACGTGAAAAGGAACGATTGGAACCGATCTCCCAACTACCGAACGGAAGGGATGGATGCTCGGAAGACGGTAAAAGACCGCGTATGGACCGTTCAAGGACCGATCGGAGACCGTCGGAAGGTATCCGATGGACCGCGAAAGGACCGTGTTCGCATCGATTGAAGACCGAATGGACAGTCGGTCTTTCTTTGGATGAGGGTGCATTGGCCAAGTTGGCCGACGTGTGTCTACCACAAGTCGCACCATCTCCACAACATTGGAGGTCGACATGAGAGCAGCTGCGGCGAGGAAAGGAGCACGTGCTTGGCTGCCGTCCAGGGAATGGGCGTGCAAAGTCGTCAAGGCACGGACTGGATCCGTTCCAGAAGTAGGAGTGGAGGAAGGGACGCGGTGGAAAGCGAACATCGACTACAGATCCATACGAGACAATCTGCAACGCGTGGAAGAGAACTGTAGGAAAAGGAACAGCAACGCTGATCCGAGCCTCGTCGTAAGGCTCTACGACGAGTACACGACCCTGCAACAGCAAGCCGATGCGGTCAGAAGTGCAAGGAACGAAAATGCCAGGGCGATGAAGGGAAAGCTGGAAGAGGAAACCAGGAAGAATCTTATCGAGGAGGGAAAGCTGCTGAAAGAAAAGTTGGCCAAGTGCGAGGAAGAGCTGGCTACAGTCGAAAATAAACTCCAATTCGAAGGGAGGAGAATTCCGAACGAGACGCATCCAGATGTACCATCAGGAGGAGAAAATGTTTCTACACTACTTCGAGAGGTGGGTAGCAAAGTTGAAACAGACTTTGAAATAAAAGACCATGTCCAGATCGGGTTGGGACTAGACATTGTTGACTTTGATGCCGGAGCAAAAGTGTCAGGAAACAAATTCTACTACATGAAGAATGCCGGTGCACTGTTGGAGCTTGCGTTGGTGAACTGGGCAATGTCAAAGGTGGCTGCGAAAGGGTATCGTACCTACAACACCCCAGACTTAGTTAGGGAGAGTGTAGTGGAAAGATGTGGCTTCCAACCGCGAGGTGAAAACACCCAAGTGTATAGTGTGGAAAATTCAGATTTATGCCTGGCCGGGACGTCAGAAATTCTTTTGGGAGGGATCCATATGGATGAGATCATTGCTGAAGACGAACTCCCAATACGAATGGCTGCATTCAGTCATTGCTTTCGTACAGAAGCAGGTGCTGCCGGTGCAGCCACAAGGGGACTTTATCGTGTCCATCAGTTCAGTAAGGTGGAAATGTTTGTGATCAGCACACCAGAACAGAGCGAAATACTTCACCAAGAGTTGATTGAGATTGAGGAGGAGATGTTCGCAGAGCTTGGACTTCACTTCAAAATCCTAGACATGGCAAGTGAAGATCTTGGAGCACCTGCCTATCGTAAATTTGATGTGGAAGCCTGGATGCCAGGGTTGCAAAGGTATGGGGAGATATCGAGTGCCTCGAACTGCACAGATTATCAGTCCAGGCGCTTAAACATTAGGTATCGAGCTCAAAGCAAGCAAGATGGAAAGAAGAAACCACCAAACCTTCATGTCCACACGCTCAATGCCACTGCATGTGCTGTCCCAAGAATGATCGTGGCAATTCTTGAGAACTTTCAACAAGCTGATGGCTCCGTGCGGATCCCAGAGCCGCTGCGCCCTTTCATGGGTGGCCTGAGTGTTCTTACCCCGCCCACATGAAAACAATAAATGGATACCAAATTTGCAGATTATTCATATTTATTTCAAATCAGCGCCTTGAATTTTCCGGGCTCAGAGCTCTGAAGTGTCATGCCCATCCTCAGCCAGGTCCTCTTCCACTTCATCAAAATTCAGTTCCTCGGCATCGGCCTCATCCTTCTCAGCTTGTTCTGCAAACTTTTCTGCTTCAATCTCAATATCCAATGCTTCTTTCTGCTTCTCAATTTCCTCGTCTGTAAGACCATCATCCTCCGCTACGCTGAGGGATTGCTTCATAACACCAAGCACTCGGTTGGCAAAGGCCTTGGTGTCTTCTGGGACGAAACCAGATTCCAGCAGGGCAGTGTCCCACAGCAGACGCGCAGTTGCTTTTGCACCTTCATCATCCTTGTCCTGATCAACCCTTGTCCTGAGCTCCTTTACAAGTGGGTGGAACGGATTGATCTCCAGGGTCTTCCTCCCAAACATGTGAGTATCAACACCGCTAGCCATTGCCTGGGCCTGCATAATCCTCTGCATGTTGGCGGAGTAACCATACCTAGAGGTTACAACCACGCAAGGAGAAGTAGACAACCTCTTGCTGATCTTGACTCCATCAATATCACCGGCTCCAATAAGATCTTTCCACCACTTTGTCAAGGTTTTGTACATCTGCTTGAGCTTCTTATCCCGAGCTTTGTCCTTCTCTCCTTGCTCACCCAAAGTGAGATCTTCCTTAGAAGCATTCATCAGCTTCAGATCGTCGAATTCCTGCAGACTCTGAGCAATGTACTCATCAAGCGGATCAGTGAAATAAATCACTTCATACCCTTTCTTCAGCAAATTCTCCACGAATGGGGACCTAGCCAGCTCTTCTTGAGAAGTTCCTGCTACGAAGTAAATGTTTTTCTGCCCATCTTTAATTCGTTCAACATAGTCTTCGAAGCCAGTCAGCTTGTCGGGTGACTTTGAGGTGTAGAAACGGAGCAGCTTTGCAAGCCTCACCCTGTTGGCAGTGTCTTCCATCACTCCCATTTTAAGAGCCTTGCCAAACTCTTTCCAAATCTTCTCGTACTGGCTTTCCTTCTCTTCACCGGCTTCCTTATCCTCTCCGCTTTCCTCTGTCACATCGTCTTCTGCATCTTCCTTCTTCTTGTCTGCATCAGCAATCTTCTTTAGCAAATCCAGGAACTTTCTGACCAGCTTCTTCTTAATTGTCTTCAGGGCACTGTGTTGCTGAAGAAGCTCACGTGACACATTCAGTGGCAGCGTATCAGAATCAACAAGCCCTTTCAAGAAGTTCAGGTACCTTGGGAGAAGATCTGGGAAGTCGTCCGATATGAATACTCGACGCACGTACAGCTTCAATCCTTGACGAGACTGGAAGTAGTCATCCTTCATTGTTTCGGGCATCCTCTGCGGAAGGTAAACCAGAGCCCTAAATTCCACATCTCCCTCTGCTTTGAAGTGGACTTGAGTAAGGGGGTCCTCAAAATCCCCAGATAAAGTCTTGTAGAATCGATTGTACTCATCTTGCTCCACTTCTCCAGGACTGCGAAGCCAGACTGCCACATTGTCATTTTGGAGTTCCCAGTCCCAGACTGTTTCTGTCTTCTTCTCGTCGCTCGAGGGCTTCTCTTCTTCATCCACATCTTCGTCCTCATCCTCTGTACTGTCCTCGCTCGCATCTGAAGACGGGACATCCACGGTCTTGCTGGTGTACAGGTAGATGGGGAAGTTGATGAATTCACTATACTTCTTGATGAGATCCTTCACCTTTTGCTCCTGCGCATATTCCTGTACATCATCTTTCAGAAAGATGTTCACTTGTGTTCCACGTCCAATTGGCTCACCTTCCGTATCTTCCGAAATGACGAAATTTCCATCTGCTTTGGATGCCCATATGTATTGCTTGTCATCGTTATGCTTCGTCACTACCTCAACATAGTCGGCCACGAGATAAACCGAGTAAAATCCGACGCCGAACTGTCCAATCAGGTTCATATCCCCACCTTTCTGCATTTGTTCCAGGAAGGACGATGTTCCCGATTTGGCAATGGTTCCCAGGTTGTTGACGAGATCTTTTTTGGTCATACCAATGCCGGTGTCTTGGATCGACAGCACGTTCTTCTCCTTGTCCAAAGAGATTTTGATTTGGAGCTTGGCTTGATCCCCTTCTCCCAGCATCTCTGGATTGGTGAGGGAAAGGAACCTGATTTTGTCCAATGCATCGGATGCATTGGAGATGAGTTCTCGAAGGAAGATATCCTTTTTGCTGTAGAGGGAATGGATGATGATGTCCATCAGCCTCGCCACTTCGGCTTGGAAGGAGAACTTCTCTCCTTTTTTCATCTGTTCTTCGTAGTGCATTTCCGCCGCCTCATTGGTGGGATCGACTGCTTTTTCGACGTGTTCACCCACTCCGACCGATTCTGCATCTTCTGCTCGGACCATTTGGATCGCACCGTGCGGGCACATGAGGAGTGCGATCAAGGCACACATCGTGGCGACCATCCACCATCTTCCTGCACGCGCCATGGTGTGGTGTGCACGGTGTGCTGCACCACCGACGTTGTGATCTCCTCTTGGTTGGATGGGATGGGGTTGGAACCTTCTGGAGGGGTCGAACAGGACGCGTCCCCCCCCCTTTCGGGGACACACACAGTCCCAGCCCCACCCGGGTTCGACCCGGCTGGATTCGGGGGATGGGATGGGAAAGAAAGGGATCCCTGGACGAAGACAGGGTGGATGGAGAGAGCTGGATGCTGATTGGTCCAAACGCGTGGCCACACGTCAACGGACGTCATCGTCGAAAGGAACGATCCGAACGGAGGCGATGTCCGAACCGAACGCATCATCCCACGAGACGATGAGAGGCGCCGACGTCGAACCAATGCATGCGGGTTCGAATCGTCTACGTGGCATGGGAAAGGATGCCACCGACGACGATGCGTCTCTTTCGTCGGGAAAGACCAGGCTATCGTGGCAAGAGAACACGCGCCGTTTCCATCCGTTCGAACTGCGCCGACGCGTCGTGGTTGGACCCTCGACCGTCCGTGGATTGGATCGAACAGCACGTCGTCGACGCATGCATCGTCTCCACGGAATCCGAAACTCACGTCCATGGTGCATGTCGTCGCTTTCTTCCTTCGACATGCGTCCGCCATCTCCCATCCACCGCTTCCTTCCCTTTCTTTCTCGGACCGTCCAACCCACGTGATCGGTTCGTGCCCCCGTCCGTCTCTCGGTCTCTCTCTCCCCCTCTCCCCTCGAGGGTGCCACCCTGCACCCTCTTCTCCTCCGATTGGATCTGAGTTGGACCTTCCAGGAGCTTCGGCAGCCCGTGGGAACGTGGCCACCAAACACGAACGAAGCGAACGTATGCTGCAGAGGAAAGGAACGATTCTGAATGAGAGACCGAGGGACCCCCTCGCCCTTTCCTCGACGGCATGCGGTTACCTTCGGGGATGACGATGCGTCGACCCGCGTTCGGACGGCCGAACCCGCAGAGGGTCGAGAGAAGTGGAGACTGTCCTCTGCGGTACATGACGTTTCTGGGACCTCTGCACCGGGTTCCAAGGCAGTCGATGTGCAGCTTGTGCGATCAGATCATCCGCCGTCGATCGCGGACAACGCCACGTCCAGGCGCACGTCGTGCACGTCATGGCGAACCTCAGAACGATGGTTCCTTACCTCGTAGGTGCGTGCTGGATTCACCGGTTGAATGGCAGAATCGAGATGTGCGAGCGATGGCACAGAACTGACCGATGGACCGACGTCGTCGAACACCTACGTTGCTGGGACGATCTACAGGACTTCTTGTCGTGCTCTGCGGAGTCTTCCACCTGACACATGCCGAGGAAGACACCAAAAGCATGGGAACGGTGATTGGGATCGATTTGGGAACCACCTACTCTTGTGTGGGTGTGTACAAGAATGGTCGTGTGGAGATCATCGCCAACGATCAAGGGAACCGAATCACTCCGTCCTACGTGGCCTTCACCGACACTGAACGACTCATTGGGGATGCCGCAAAGAACCAGGCAACAACCAACCCGAAGGGTACCGTGTACGACGTGAAGCGACTCATTGGTAGGAAATTCAGTGACAAGGAAGTCCAACGGGACATGAAACTTGTGCCTTTCACCATCGTCAACAAAGACACCAAGCCATACATCGAAGTTGAGACAAAGGGAGAAAAGAAACAGTTTTCTCCAGAGGAGATTAGTGCCATGGTGCTCACAAAGATGAAGGAAACAGCCGAAGGCTTCCTCGGAAAAACCATCCAGAATGCAGTGGTCACGGTGCCTGCCTACTTCAATGATGCCCAACGTCAAGCCACCAAGGATGCAGGGACTATTGCGGGACTGAATGTTGCTCGCATCATCAACGAGCCTACGGCCGCAGCCATTGCTTACGGCCTGGACAAGAAAGGCGGAGAGAAGAACATATTGGTCTTCGACCTGGGTGGTGGAACGTTTGATGTGTCCATTCTGACCATCGACAATGGAGTGTTTGAGGTGGTCTCTACCAATGGTGACACCCATCTTGGAGGAGAGGACTTCGATCAACGCGTGATGGAGTACTTCATCAAGCTTGTCAAGCGCAAGTATGGCAAGGATGTCTCCGATGACAAGCGTGCCATTCAAAAGCTTCGCAGGGAGTGCGAGCGTGCCAAGAGGACACTTTCCTCTCAGCATCAAGCTCGTGTGGAAATTGAGTCTTTGGTAGACGGAATCGATCTGTCGGAGCCACTCACCCGTGCTCGCTTTGAGGAGCTGAACAACGATCTCTTCAGGAAGACAATGACTCCGGTGAAGAAAGCCATGGAAGATGCTGGTTTCAAGAAGACCGAAATCGACGAGATTGTTTTGGTAGGAGGTTCTACCAGGATCCCCAAAATCCAACAGATGATCAAGGAGTACTTCGATGGGAAGGAGCCCAACAAAGGCGTGAACCCAGACGAAGCTGTCGCATATGGTGCTGCAGTGCAGGGAGGCATCCTCAGCGGGGAGGGTGGTGATGAGACCAAGGACATTCTTCTCCTGGATGTTGCCCCCCTTTCCCAAGGTATTGAAACAGTTGGTGGGGTGATGACAAAATTGATTCCACGCAACACTGTCATTCCCACAAAGAAGTCGCAGACATTTACGACCTACCAGGACAACCAGCAGACAGTTTCGATTCAGGTGTTTGAGGGCGAAAGGCCCATGACTAAGGACAACCATCTGCTAGGGAAGTTTGACCTCACTGGGATTCCGCCTGCACCTCGTGGGACACCCCAGATTGAAGTCACATTTGAGATTGATGCCAATGGCATTCTCAACGTAGCTGCAGAGGACAAGGGCACGGGGAAGAACGAGAAGATCACCATCACAAACGATAAAGGCCGCCTGAGCCAGGAAGAGATCGACAGGATGGTACGCGAGGCCGAAGAGTTTGCTGAGGAGGACAAGCTTGTGAAGGAGCGGATCGATGCACGCAACTCCCTGGAAACTTATTGCTACAACATGAAGAACACCGTTGGTGATTCTGATAAGGTTGGGGATAAGATTGACCCAGAGGAGAAGACCACAATCGAGGATGCTGTGAAGGAGACTTTGGAGTGGCTGGACGACAACCAGGAGGCTTCCAAGGAGGACTACGAAGATAAATTGAAGGAGATTGAGGGCATTTGCAATCCCATCATCCAGAAGCTTTATGCTGCTGGTGGTGGTCCAGGGGCGGGCGGCTCAAGTGATGACGACGACGATCTTGACCACGATGAGCTGTAAGCAGCTCGCTTTTCCAATGTTATTGAATTTTGGGGTCTTTTTATTCAGCCAACCACGTTGCCAATGATGCCGGATGGTTGGCACGTTGCTTATGGAATTCGATCGAAGGGTTCTGAGTACTTGAAGCATTTTCGAAATGCCTCTTCCACTGCGTGTTCTGCTCGCTCTCCTGCGCATGCCTGGTTCATGTTCACAGAGAGGAGTGCCCTTCTTTTCACGCAAGCTTGGAATTGCTTATTGATTCCGAAGTTCCCACGAAGTAATTCTTGCTTGAATGCGCAGTCTCCGCTGAGTGTGGCCGCTCTGATTTCGCTGCAAGCGTGGTGCAGGCAGTTGTTCCAGTCCAAGGTCTTGGCTCGGCAATGATCGTAGGCGTGGATGAGTTCGTGTGTGACAGCATGATCTACATCTTCTTGTGTGTGCAGATGGTTGGCGCAGACCACGATTCCATCTTCGGGTCGGAATCCACCACCCACTTTGATGTCGCACATTTCTACGTGGAAGAATTCCGGATGGACGGCACACCCTGCTTTTTCCATCTTTTCACGCATGAACCTGACGTATGCATCTACCCTCGACGGCATCGATCGGGTCAGTCTCGCCTCTCCTTCCCACGCCTCCTCCATCCTCTTCGACCGCTCATCGCTCACTTTCGCTCAAGGATCGTTCCAGTTGCGCTCGACATCGTCCGACGCGCTCATCCGCTTCGTGGTCGTTCATCCTCTCACCTTTCTTCCCGACACCTTTCCCTTTCATCCTTCCTTTCAAATCGGGTCTGAACCCGAAGCTTGACCGGAACGTCTTCCTTTCGCCTCCCCGTTCCCCCCCAACACGAGAAGAAACTCCCTCACCTTTTCCCGTTTCGACCTCCCTTACTGTTCCTTTCGACCTCCCTTACTGTTCCTTTCGATTTTCCTTACTGAACCCGGTTTCGTTTCCTTTTTCCTTCGGGTTCGTCGATGGGACGTGGCGCGAAACGAAACGAGCGACGACGAAGCGGTGAGACGAAGCGGCACGTCGATTGGATCGCAGAGGACCCACGCGAGGCGATGGAAGCCAAGCTGGAACGCAGGAGACAGAGGAAGAGAGACGAGAAGGAAAGGAAGAAGAAACATGGAACAGGGGACGCGGACACCGACGAAGACGAAACCATCCAAGTCCGGATCAAATGGGATTCCGGCCGACGACGCGATGAAGATGGAAACGAGGACAGGAAGAATGGAGAAGACGAACAAGTCAAGGCGTTCCGATTGGAAGGGAACGAATACCTGCAAGCCGATGAACCGGAAATGGCCGCCACGTGCTACCTCAAAGCCATCGATATCGGCGAAAGAAGAGGAACCGACACACCTCGAAGTCTTGCCAAGCTGCACTCCAATCTGGCTGCTGCGTACATGAAGATGAAGAAATTCGAAGACGCGGCGGAACACAGCGAAAAAGCAGCGACACTGGATCCGGAGTGGCCGAAACCGCTCTATCGACTCGCACAGGCTCAGATGGAACTAGGCCTCTATCGTGGTGCCATGATGACATGCAGGAAAGGCGAAGCCATACTGGACGCCAAAAAGGACAACTCCCGGGAATTCGCACCTCTCATGGACAAAATCGCTTATGTTGCGGCCCTGAACGGCTCCTTGGCTGGATTTGATGGGCGGATCCTTGAAGTGAGGAGCGCTGGAGAAGAGGCATGGCTCGGTCGTGAGGCACCTGAAGACCCCGTTCTGGACCGTAAAAAGGAAACCCTCGCAATAGACGCCACCGGCTTACCTGTCCAGAAAAACGACAATGTAAGCGGCGGGAATGCATGCACTGCCATTGAAGAACGGTTCAGTTTTCGATCTCTGAAAGAAGCCATGGAAGCAGCCAAGGATGGGGACAGGATCCTGCTTCTTCGCGGCATCCACAACGGTTCTGGAAGGACCGTGAATGTGAACAAGCGAGTGTTGATACGAGGAGAAGGAACCATGAGCGAGACGACGTACGACCAGAGGGCAAACACTCCCACGCTGCGAATTACATGCACCGCACTTGTACAGAATATTGATTTTGACATGTCTGGTTTTCGTGAATGCATCCTGGTGGACGGTGATCAAAGTGTGAGGCCCATTATTGAGCACTGCTCAATCAAATGCTCCGGAGACAATGGAATTTATACATGTGGAAATTCTCATGCAGTCTTCCGCCATTGCAGAATCAGTGGCCGTAAGTCAGGCTGCTGTGCTATTGAGAGCTCTTGTCCAGCTCTCTACAACTGCACGATGTCTTCGAATGGTTTCCAAGCACTTCTGTGTATGGATGAAGCCCACCCCACACTGAATCGATGCCTGCTAAGTGAGAACGAAGAAGAAGGTGTGGTCGTGATGGACGAAGCTCAGGCAAGCATCTTTTCATCCGAGATGAGGGACAACAAAGGTCCTGGGGTTGATGTCAGTCAAGCGGGGCGAGCACTGCTAGACAACTGCACAGTAAGGAACAATATTGGGGGGGTCTGGATCTGGGACGCTGGTTTCGTCAATGTGCAAAATTCAACCATAAATGGCGGCAAGTCTCATGCCGTACTTGTCGACGGCAGCGCTTTGCTCCACGCCCAGCACACCACGATCGATGGAGTGGTCCATGCATCAGAGCCAACTTGGAGAAGTTTATCAAAGGGTAGCAACGTAGTACTAGAGCCTGAAGATCCAACAGAGCTCCCACTGGAGGAGGGTTGCTTCAAATTTGAACCTGACCGGTTCACGCGCAAACAATGATATGAGAAGGCATTTATTGGTTTTGTCAAGAGTGACAAGCATCTACACCGATCGTGATTGCACGTTCACCTAAGGATTCCTAGTACTTGGATGCATTCTACGAGGATGCCCAGTCATGCTTGCTGGCATCCCACCAGATGGAACTTCCCACCTACTCGCCCTGTGGCCGGCCATGGGACCCGCCCTATCTAATCTATGCTGATCGTACGAAGCACTTCTCCTGACTCCACCAAAATATCTCCTTCTTCTTTCTTCATCAATATCACCAATGCTGTAGAGTTTGGGAAGTGTACGAAATGGTCCGTGTGAGCCACGTGGAACGCCAACCACCGGGGGACCACGAGGTTCTTCGTCCCTAAACCTGTGCGGAGGTGAGCCCTGAGACTGGACCCTGCTGGCTACAGCTCTACTGCCATCCATCATAGGAAAACCAGCAGGGGTGTGTACCCGTGATGCAGGTGGTCTCTCATACTTGAAAACTGAGACATTTGCCTGAGTATGCACTCTTTCTCCAGGATCTCCAGCATGGCGATCACGTGGAGTAGCTGCAGTTGACATGGAACCACCAACCCCAGGCCTCTCTTGGGGCCATTGTGACCTTTCTGTGTTAGGTGGTACCTCTAATTTTTGAGGCTTGTTGCCCAAAACTCCTTCATTGTAGATTTGGGCTGGGACAGCGAGCTCCGGGTGCACATGTTTGCCAGCCGAGACATGGCTTTGTGTTGCAGCTGCTCCATTCACCGAGGGATTGGTTGTTTGCCCTGCTCTATTCGGTGATTGCACAGTGGATGGTTCCACCAGATCATTATCAGGAAAAGTGACCTGTGCATCTGTTCTGATACCATCCTGTTCTGCTGAAATCAAACTGTCAAAGTCAACACTAGGGGTGTTGAGACTAATTCCACTCAGATCCGGCATGGAGAACACACTGCCATACCCATCTATGCCAGCCAACAAAGTTTTGTCCGCACCTTCGACGTTGCCAGCTGTTGGATTGACAAGTCCTCTGTGGTAGTTCAAGCTACGTTGCTCTCTACTCGGATTGAAGGACAGTGCATTCTTGTCAGCACGGATCAAGTCAAAGACTATTGCAATCCCCTTATCAGTGCTGGAGGGATCAAGATATCTTTGGTCTTTCCAAATGGTCAAAAATCGATGTAAAGTAGCACGATTTTCGCGTGCTTCCCGACCAGGTGGTGCTGCTGCGTCGACTATTCTTGAAAGGTTCTTCGAAAAACCTTCGGAAAGAAGACTGGCAGCTTTGGTGCTCTCTTTACCCCTGTTTGACCAGGCTTTCTGCAGGACGCTGTCCATCAAGTGTAGCAGCACGTTTTTACGTTGAAACTTCTTCTCTGTTTCGATGTGCTGAGTGAAGTTCTCGACCAATTTCCCTGCCATCGGCCCGCTTGCGTTATCTACCATAAATTGAGCAGTTTCCACCAAAGATTCTTCCTCTTTGTCAGAGAGATTGGCCAGGCGGCCCAGAAACTCATACAGAATGGAAGCTTTCTGCTTTTCGTCTACCTTGGGTTCGCTCTGCACTGGCTTGTGTTCCTTCTCTGGAACATCCCCCTCTAAGTTCTTCAGGACGTTCCCAAGGCTGAAAGTCGGCTTCTTTACTTTTGCAACGGGGGGCGCAGCTTGTGCTTTCTCGGTTGCAGCTAGGGATATCCTCCTTTGGGATTGAAGGCCGGTTATGTTTGCTTTCCTGGTCGAAGGATCCCCAACTTTCTGTGCAGGTCGTGTTGCTTTCTTGGTCTTGGGCGCTTTTGCAGACCTCTCGTGTTCTGTTGCTGGAGCGGACGCAGTGTCCTGCTGTGCGGGTGTGTGCCCTCGATCTTCTGGCATTGTAGATCCTTTTCCTTTTTTCGTTGTCTTCTTGGGAGCAACCACGGTCCATTCTGAGGAGCTTGAACTTCTCTGTGGTTTGTGTTCCTGATGGATGGGCGAAGAGCCTTCGACATCGCCAGGTCGTTGCGTTGGGCTTGCATGGTCATTCTTCGACCGTTCGCCACGTTCGCGATCTGCTTCTTCCGTGGCCACGTCCGTCCTCCTTCCCGTCTGCACGTTGCGATGGCGTTTCTTCTGTTTCGTCGGCTTTCCTTCCTCGTCCAGCGGCAATCCATCGATTCCTTCCCTGACACGTTTTGGTTTCGAAGCTTTCGTTTGCACAGCTCCGTTCTTGTCGCGTTCCGAAGCAGATGCATCTTCGTCCTTGCGTTCGACCTCTTTTGGTTCTCGTGTTCGTCGTGCTTCTTCCACGTCCTTGGACAGCTTGGCGATCGTTTCATGGACGTTCTTCTTCTTCTTCTTCTTCTTGCTGTCGTTGCGTTCGTGTTCTTCTACGTTCTCTTCGGCTTGTTTCGCGTCCACCTTCGCTTCCAGCACGTGTTTCTTCCGTTTCTTCGTCGACGCATCCGTTCCGCCGTCCAACCGTGTGGAACGCACGGCCGGCTCTTCCTTCGTCGCATGCAGCTTCGCATCTTCGTCCCGTCGACGTCGTGGCTCTTTCTTCGCACGTGTCTTTCCTGCTTCGATCCACTTGAACTTCCTCACGCCGTGCACTTCGTCTTCGCCTGGTTCGGTGAGGACTTTGCCGCGGCAGACCAGGTCGTTCACGCGAAACGAGATGCCTTCTTCGTCGCCGTCGTCGTAGTGCACGTGGTATTCGAACGTGGAATGCGCGTCGAAGCCCACCACCGTGCCCACGTACCACGCCTGCTCGTCCTCCCAGAACGTGGCGATGCGCCGTCCCACGTACGCGCCTCCTGTGTCCGCCATCGCCGCGGCATGCGCGCACGCGTCGCACCACGAAGCGACGACTCGCTCCACCTGCGAAGGAAACGCACGAAGCACGTCCGAAGTGGACCGAAGACGAAGCCAGACGCGCCGACGACGGTGGTTCGGACCACTGCACGTGGAACAGAAGTGTGGAGAGATGGTAGGAAAGACAAATGCACCCCGTTGGAAAAGAATCCACCTGCAATGTCAATGCCAATGCCGATGCAGTGCAATGGTGCACCGAGGGCGATGAAACAGCACGCGTCCGACTGCACATGCGGACACACGATGCAACCAAAGTGCCTGCGAAACATCCTCGCCCATGCTGCAGGATCCTTCGTCCAACGCAAGTCCCTCTCCCTGACACACACATGCTGTGAACAAGGTTCTAAATCTACCCACGCAGAAGTGGTCGGACAGAAGACATTCAAACAGAAAACCACCTCGCAGCATGTGACAAACCCAAGAATTGGAAGGGGACAATCACACGTGCGTGAGAGTGCCAAAAGGCTTCCCCATGGATTTAGGATACATCGCAAACAGAAAAGATCGATGGGCAAGCCCTGTCACGCTCCAAGTCTATAGTTGTGCAAAGTATGTAGCTACAAAAGGTTAGGGCCAGAAATGTGCCCGGATTCCTTTCCTTCTCAGTTTCTGGAACAGCTGAAGTGCAGCAGCCAAATTCTTTTCTCCTGTGTGACCCCAATATTTTGCCATGATGGGGGACTCATAGTGGTACTCGAAGAAAAATTCGTCGATCAACTCACTGAGATCCTTATTGTTCAATATGCTGTGCACGATACTCATCTCTATCTCTGGAGTGTCAATATCTAGCTTAATCACAACAAAGTCACCTTTCTTTGCCACCTTAGCAACCAATGCCAGTGGCTCGCCGGGTTTCATGGTGTCCTTGGAAACAGGAACATTGTAAAAATCGATTCGTCGTTGCAATGTTTTCGGCACGCTGTCCCAGTACAACTGCTGGTCGAGAGGTTGTGCTTCCCAAGCAAATATTTTGTCGAATTCCACACCAACCATGGCATATTTACAGAGCAAGGACCCTAGACTTGTACGGAAGTAGTTGCTTCCTATGTCAAGCAGATAGTTCTTGCCCGGTTGCGTCGTCCTGCGAACCTGATTTTCCATGGTGTTTGAATGCAAAACTAGGTAGTCAATGTCAAAAATGCTGGCCTTCATGTATTCTGGGAGCTCAAAGTGAGGCGGATGGCACAAACTGAATGGGTGTCTTGTGATGCCCACCAAAGGTTCGATCCACTCTGTCCATTGCTCCAGTGTAGTGTTGTGTCCATCCATGCAAAGTCTGTGAAAAGCAAAGCTGGACAAGTTGCTCTCCTCAGAGATTTCCACCACACTAGAGTTTGGAATCAGGTTCGAGAGTGCACGTGCTGCGTTCATCCATACCAAATCTGCTTCTCTATCTTCAGGATGGAGACGATGGTATTCGCAGGTGTCGACCTCTGGATCCTCGGCTCTGAGGATCCATTCTTGTTCTATCCTGTGCGGCTTGTACTTGAAACGAGTGAAGCACTTCGAAGCTTTTCCGTGCACTTGTCGACGTGTTCTTCCCCTAACTTCGGTGTCGACCAAACATTTGCCATCCACGTAGGCCGCTGTCTCAGCAGCTGTGCCCACTTCTCCAGGAAGCAATTCGCTCGCAAGACTGGACTCCAAGCTACCACCAAACAGCAGGAGCGCCCACAGCTTCCTTGCCGATCGCGACGACTTGAGACCTGCGGTCTTCATGCGTCGAAGGAGGCGCTTGCGCATGCGACTACTGCGGCTGGCGTAAAAGACCTCCGACCCCTGGACGTCCCAGGGTCGGTCAAAAATAGGGGATGAAAATTTGGAACCAAGCAATGCAAGGCGCGAGATGCAGTGGTGAATACCACGCAATTCGATAGGATTCGTGTGAATGAGATGCAAGCACACTTTCATGTCCTGTATGGAAGCTCAATCGAAGTGGACAGGTGACCGGCAGGCAAAGATGCCGTCGATCGCTTCGTTCCTAACGGAGCTGGATAAGGACCCAACACCAACAATGTTGGAAGAAAAGATCAGATTGTTAAATGTGCACGTGCCTTGCAAAGATCTGAACACAGATCGATTCGTTTATTTAGGTACAAGATGAAGGATGACTTCCTCAGAAATATTGTAATATGCAAGAGAAATGTTATCTCGAAGGGCACCCAATCCAGGAATCTCCAGCTTTTGCTTTGACGGCGGGATGTCCACCTGCGACGAAATAGAGTGTTTCAGCGATGAGACAAGTACAGCAAGAGACTCCACATGAACTTGTAGGTCCTGACCCTCAAATCCAGGCATCTCATGAACCTTTGCGACTTGCACATGACAAGTGCAGGGACCTGGATGAGAAGAAAGAAAATCAGCCTTGGAGACAAGTTGGTCCTTCTCTATGCGCAAGCGTTTGGGCGACTTCTCTGTCTGATCGACATCAGCATCTGATGCACCACGCTTTTTTCCATTGACTACACTTGCACCATCTTCATCTTCCAATTCTCTTTCCAGAGATGGCGCCACAGAGGTCCCGGGCTCATGCACTAAATTGGGGGAGGACTTGAGATTGTCGAAAGCCTTCTGCGAAGCTGGCTGGGGCAAAGATGGCAGCACTGGGGGTGGAGGTAGAGGCCCAGATGGAGGTGGAGGCCCAGAAGGAGGCGGAGGCGGAGGCACAGAAGGAGGTGCCAGGGGCTTTACTGCTGCAGGTGCTGAACGGGTTGGGCCTACTTGTGGTGGAGGTGGATTTGAAGTCGCAGATGCAGGCTGTGATGGTGCCATGGGTGCTCTGAACTTTTCGATCTCCTTCTGCAGAGCATCAGTTATCTCGCTGTCTTGAGTGGAGAAAATATCTGGACGCGTGCCTGCTAAATGAACGATGTTTTTTGCTATCTCATCGTCTGATGCCTGTATGCTTCCTTTGATTTTCGAAAGCATGGACTGCCTCTGTTCCCGGAACTTGGGATCGATCAACGAGTACCTCATGTGTTCTGCCATTTCATTGATTGGTATCATTTCTCCTGTTATGGGGGAAATGGCATATTTCAGTGCACTGGCGCTGCTGCCAGTTCTGCCTCCGGATGCTGCTGGGGGCTTGTAGTCCTTCACAATCTTCATGCCCGGTTCAGGTGGTCTAGGGATGACACGTGTGGCAGACGCTTCTTCCACCATCCTGCGCTCCTCCTCATCCATGGACGACTTTTGTGTCCCAGGTTCTTCAAGCTTAAGGACTGCATGCTGAGAGCGCAAGACATCCTCCAAAGTGGATGGGAGCGGAAGATCTTCATCCTCCTCCTCCTCCTCAAAGTCCACGGTTGCAACGACGGCAAAATCGAGCCAGTCGATCTCTGCCATGGCTATTCTCTCCTTTTCGGCCTCTTCTTCGGCAGCCTTGTTTTCCTTTTTCTTCTGGATGTTCCATTCCAGTCGCTTCAGAATCCTGTCGAGCACCCTGTCTCTGTCCTTCCCATCTTCTTGGACTTTTTTTCTGGTGCTCTCTCCTGGTTCCATCACACGCGTGTATGCTTCTTTGAACTTCATATAGATTGGATGCAAGCTGTGGGAAGGCTTCAGGAAGGAGAACAAGGGATTGGCTTGCTCTCTTTGGGTGAGCCCCGTGAGGAAGCTGTTCCCGTTGCAGGCCACATATTGTGCTGTGAGTTTGATGACGTCCAGCTCAAGCGCTGCCATTTCCTCTGGGATGTGAACTGTGTACAGCTCTTCTTCCGGCTCTTCCACCTCCTCCTTCGGCGGTGGCACGTGCGTAGGAGCGACAGGTGCGCTTGCTTTTCCCACGGACACTTGGCCGGTCCCACCTGGTTTCTCGCGGAATTCGGCGAGCTTGTGCTGATAGTACGCGTTGTAAGGATCGTTGGGCGTCAAGAAGCGAAACTTCGGGTTCTTCTTCTCGTTGGCCAAGATCTTCTTCTCGAATTCGGCTCCATTCTTGGCCACAAACTGAGCTGTCTTCTCCGCGATGGCTCGGATGTCTGGAGGCGGCACGATCACGCCCACAGGCAGCGCATGGCTCTGGACGGCTTGCGTTCCTTGCTCCGCGCTCGGGATCGCCTTCGCCTTGCCCACAGGCACGATTTCTCCCGGCATGATCCCTTTCGACGCGCTTCGTTTCGATTTGCGACGCCGCCACACGCGGTTGTGTCGTCGACGTAGGGTTGATGGGGACCAACTGGTGCGCTCAAGGCAGCAGCGGATGTGATGCACCACCGTGGACGAACGGATGGTTGGAGGAGGAACGAGAGGAGGTGCAGCTGTGCAAAAGGACAAGGAGAACCACGACGGAGCTCGGAGGACGGTGGAGAAAGAAGAAGTGGACATTGGAGATGACACAGGCGCGAGCGTTGAGCTAGATCTCGTGGGATTGGGTGCCCATGGAGAGACTCTCCCACACATTAGCACTGTACTTGGCCAACTTGGCATTGCTGCTAGCAAACTCCCGCAGCAGGTGCTGCAGATCAGTGGATTTCTCCTTCTGCCACCTGGCTATCTCGGAACGCATGCGCTCCACGATGAGCTGGTATTGCTCGTTGGCTTCGGACAAAAGCTGGGTCAAGTCTTCCAGCTCCCGTTGGCATTGAGGTACACGATCGGACTTGAGAGGGTCCGCTCTAAGCTTGCCCAACCGAAGTTTCTTCGCGTTGATGGAACTCTCCAAATGAGAGATGCGAGCTAGCGCGTCCGAACGATCGTTCATCACAGCCTTCACAGAATCCACCGATTGCAGTAAACCTTTCAGAGGTTGCTCAAAATTGGCATGGAGCTCAGTCACAAGCTTCTGCGAAGCTTTGGATATCTCAGCTGCCTTGTCCCCAGCCCTGCGAAAGGACTCTGTCAATTCTCCGCTCTCGCATTCGCCCAGAAGAATCATGCCTGTTCCAACATCATTCAATGCCTTTGCATGCGAGAGCTGCTTCTTGAGGACCCGTGCACTCTGGCGATGGAGTTCTCCTAGGTGTCCCTCTAGCTCATTCATGTACTGCTTCAACTTCAAGTACTCCTCTGGTTCCAACTCTTCATCTTTCCGTCCCGAAATGAATGCCTTTGCAGATTCCTGCCATCCTCGAATGAGTTGCATGGGGCTGTGAGACTTTTTTTTGGTCATTGCCATGGCGTACTTGGTCTCGGTCAGCCATACCTCTTCGCTGGCTTCCAGGAAGAGTTGCAGGTCTGTGCTCATCCTCAAGGCTGGGTGCTTGGCCACGCGATTGATGAATTCGTGGAGCGACCTCCTTCTGTCTTCGATGAATCCGGGACTGAAGCGGAACTTTTCCACGGCACTTTTTTCCGGGATGGGCGGGATGATGATTCCAACGTTTTTCTCCGCCAGTCTACCGCTGAGCCATTCGAAGTCGCTGTACCTCCTTATGACGGAGCATTGGTTGTATTTGTACTGGCTCAGGTTGGTCTTGGTCGTGACACGGTACGAGATGTACGCGTGGACCCCTTCACCTTGTTTGACCGGATCCGAGACGGACACTTCGAGCTCACCATCTTCCGACGTTTCGCTGTCTTCGATGCGTGGTGGTGGAATGTCGACCTGTTCTCCACGTGGTCAGTCTGTGATCATCTCTTTCGATTCAAAATCCGAGCTCTTACATTCCACGACTTCGTTTCCTTCGCGTTTCCCTTAGTGGGAATACCGTCGGTTTCTACGTCGGATTCGTTCCACGTGTCTTCTTCCCTCCGCCTTCCCGCGGAATTCTCCACCCATACTTCGTCCGGTGGTTCGCCTGCACCTCTCCTTCGCTTCCCATACTTCCTTCTCGCGCTATGCACCACGCACCTGTTCCGTGAAGGTGTCCATGTTCGTGGTTGGTTGTCGCCAACTGCGTTCTTTCGTCTCGTGATGGTCCGACCACGTCTCTCCCAGCCATCGTGCCCTTCTAGGATCCGTTGAAACCGATCGAATTTCCTTTTCCAAAGGAAAGGAATCCGGGTTCAGAACCGAAGCCCAACCCACGAAAGAAGGAAAGGAACGAAGACACGCTCTCCCCGAAACGAGGACCGACGGTCCATACGGTCCTTGGAACGGTCCACGGGGGCAGGGGCGTCGACACCCTACCGTCCTCGACGGCACACAGGCGCCGAATCCAGGTTCCTCCTACATTCAACCGCTCCTTTTCGAACGGGTCGATCGTTCGCCGCAGTGCCCATTCCTCTGCGCTACATTCACCTTACGCGCGCATTTTCGTCATGACCTAGTCCGAACGCTTCCCCTTCCAGCACCGTAACCCGACGAGGACGACCCCCCGCGTTCCCTCCAAGGCGACCTCGTCTCCCCCTCGAGTTAACCTTCGAGTTTACGTGCTGCGGTCGGATCGGACGAGCTCAGGCGCGCCGAAGCGCGCGCCTGCCGCGTGCGATGCTGACGAAGGTGCGCTTCCACGGCCGTGGATCGGAGCCTCGTGGGAGAGGGAACGTGGAGAGGGTGCTGCGGAAAAAAAACGCGGTGGAAGGGAGGCGCTGCGAGCCAGAGGAGAAGATCCGATCGGGACGTGGTTGGAAAGGGAACCGAAGCACGAAAGAAGGGTTTGAAGACAAGAAGCGCCATGCCGAGAAAGAAGGGACGGTTTCAACCGCGTACAAGCACATGGAAAGAAGCATGCGCGTGGTGGAGACGCAACACAACGTGAAAGACGTAGATCGGAGGCGAAAGGATCAAAGTGGAACCAGACGGAACTGGAAACGAACGTCGATACAAGGAAATGGTCGCTGACTGTGTTCGCCGCAAACGTGGTCTTCGATGACGTGCAGTTTGAGACCAAGTCGAACCGCGTGAAAGGATTGGCGTACGTGGCGATCCGATGGACGTTTCGCACGTCGGATGTTCGCGCCTCCGAACAAACGGATCTAGAAATCCTGCGAAGCGTGAGACTGACGCGAAGTCGATTCTGATGCTTGCAGCTTCCACCCGAGGCGACCATGGATCCTCGCCAGTCTGCACAGTGGAGTGATTCAGCTGTGGGACTACCGCATGGGAACGCTCATCGATCGATTTGACGAGCATGATGGTCCTGTCAGAGGCGTGGATTTTCATAGATCGCAGCCGTTGTTTGTGTCTGGCGGCGACGATTACAAGATCAAAGTCTGGAATTACAAGTTGCGACGTTGCCTGTTCACCTTGCTTGGTCACCTTGACTACATAAGAACTGTGCAGTTCCATCACGAATACCCGTGGATCGTCTCAGCGTCCGACGATCAGACCATACGGCTCTGGAATTGGCAAAGTCGCACTTGTCTCGCTGTGCTCACTGGACACAACCATTACGTGATGTCTGCTAGCTTCCATCCAAAGGAGGATCTTGTTGTTTCTGCTTCGCTAGACCAGACAGTGCGCGTATGGGACATTGGTGGTCTGCGGAAAAAAAGTGTGGCTCCAATGGAAGACATATTAAGGATACCACAAATGAATGCTGACCTATTTGGCGGGGGAGACACCTCAGTGAAATATGTACTGGAGGGACATGACCGCGGCGTAAACTGGGCATCCTTTCACCCCACCCTTCCTCTGATCGTGTCTGGGGCTGATGACAGACAGGTGAAGCTCTGGCGCATGAACGATACGAAAGCATGGGAAGTTGACACACTGAGGGGCCATGTCAACAATGTCTCTTGTGTCATATTTCATGCCAAACAAGACATCATCGTATCTAATTCGGAGGATAAAAGTATTCGAGTGTGGGATATGTCCAAACGATCTGGCGTGCAGACCTTTAAACGAGAGCATGACCGCTTCTGGGTTCTCGCAAGTCACCCAGAACTGAATGTATTGGCAGCAGGTCACGACAGTGGAATGATTGTGTTCAAGCTAGAGAGAGAGAGGCCAGCATACGCTTCCTATGGCAACTGTCTCTATTACATCAAAGACCGCTTTCTGCGTTGCTTCGAGTATTCCACAGGGAGAGACAACCCTCTCATGAGCATCAAGCGTGCTGGACCTGGTGTGAATCAAGGTCCCAGGGGACTGACTTACAACCCAGCTGAGAATGCGATTTTGGTATGCTCAGATGCAGAAGGTGGTATCTACGAGCTATACAATATCCCCAAGGATGGCACTGGCCGTGGAGATGTGCAGCCTGATGCTTTGAAAGGCTCTGCTAGTTCTGCGGTTTTTGTTGCCCGCAATCGCTTTGCTGTGCTTGATAGAAACTCGTCTCAGATCCTCATCAAGAATTTGCAGAATGAAGTTACCAAAAAATGTTCTCCTCCGGGTTTGTCAGTGGATACTATTTTCTATGCTGGGACAGGAATGCTACTCTGCAAGTCTGAGGACAAGATGATTCTTTTTGATGTTCAGCAACGTAAATCTATCGGCGAGGTTTCTGCACCCATGGTGAAATATGTGGTATGGAGCTCTGACATGAGCAATGTAGCACTTCTGAGCAAGCATGCCATTGTCCTCTGCAACAAGCAGTTGCAGCAAACCTGCACTGTGCATGAAACAATCAGAGTGAAGAGTGGAGCATGGGATGACAACGGAGTGTTTGTGTACACCACGTTGAATCACATCAAGTATTGCCTCCCGAATGGTGACAATGGGATCATCAAGACCCTAGACGTCCCTCTGTATGTTACGAGGGTGTTTGGAAGTATTTTGTTCTGCCTGGATAGAGAAGGGAAAAACTTGCAGATTCCCTTGGATTCCACCGAGTATCTGTTCAAGCTTGCCCTTTTGAAACGTCAATTCGACCAAGTTCTTGGAATGGTTAGAAGCGGCCAACTGTGTGGCCAAAGCATCATTGCATACTTGAAGGACAAAGGCTTCCCGGAAGTTGCTCTTCATTTTGTTCAGGATGAAACGTCAAGATTTGATCTGGCCATCGAATGTGGTAATATTGAAGTGGCCCTACAGGCCGCTCAGGCTATCGACAAGAAAGAGACGTGGCACAGACTTGGCGTGGAGGCTTTGCGCCAGGGCAATTACCAGATTGTAGAGTTCAGCTATCAGAAGACCAAAAACTTTGAACGACTTAGTTTTCTGTATCTAATTACCGGCAACCTTGAAAAACTCAGTAAGATGCTCAAGATTGCAGAGATGAGGGGTGACGTGATGAGCTGCTTTCATAATGCCCTGTACTTGGGTGATGTGCGTGCACGAGTTCGTGTATTGGAAGATGCTGGCCTGCTGCAGTTGGCGTACTTGACAGCCAAGACGCATGGATTGACTGAGGAGGCAGAGAAGATCGCCACAGAGTTGGAAGGAAATGTGCCGGAAGTGCAAGAGGGCAGCAAGCTGATGCTTCCTCCACAACCCATTGTAAAGGAAGAGAATTGGCCTCTTCTAGCAGTTAGCAAAGGAATGCTTGATGGCATTTTGGCGGAAGATCCCGGAGCATATGACATCGATGAGGATGAAGTAGATGCTGCAGGTGCTGCATGGGGTGAAGATCTCGACCTGCCTGGCATTGCAGGCGATGGCGAAGAAGGCAGTGAAGACATGGAGGAGGCAGCTGAGGGCGACGAAGACGAAGACGATGGATGGGACATGGAAGATCTGGAGCTTCCTGCAGACATAGCCAACGGAGATGCTGACATGACAGCAGACACAGGGAGGGATCAAGGCCCATACGTCGCTCCGCCACCGGGCGTCCCAGCTGTGCAGAAGTGGGTTCAGAAGTGCTCTGTTGCTGGAGAATTGGCTGCAGCTGGAGACTTTGACAGTGCTATGAAGCTTTTGAATCGGCAACTTGGCATTTCACACTTTGAACCGTTGAAGCAGTACTTCTTAGATGCTGCCAACGGCTCTCATTTATCCTTACCTACAGTAGCAGGCATTCCATCACTTGTCCTTGGTATGGAACGTAACTGGGATGCAGAGGCACCTGCAGGGAGAACCCAGCGTCCATCCATCCTTTACACATTAGATGTCTTGGAAGAGCAGCTCAAGAAGGGCTACAAGCTTGTTACAGAAGGAAAGTTTGTAGAGGCACAGAAGGTATTCACAGCAATCATCCACACCATCCCCTTGCTAGTGGTTGAGACGCGCAAAGAAGTGGACGATGCAAAGGAACTTTTGCGGATATCTAGGGACTATCTGATTGCTCTGCGGGTGGAATTGAAGAGGAAAGAGGTGAAGGATGACCCGAAACTGGTAGCCGAATTAGCTGCTTACTTTACCCACTGCAATCTCCAACCCATTCACTCATCTTTGTCGTTGAGATCTGCCATGTCGATCTTCTACAAGATGAAAAATTACAACACAGCAGCAACATTCTGCAGGAGATTGCTGGAGCTGAACCCTCCAGCCAAGATAGCACAACAGGCCCGCCAGGTGCTGTTGGCCTGTGAAAAGACACCCAGCGATGCGGTAGCAGTGGATTATGATGCCCGTAATCCGTTTGATATTTGCACACTTACGTTCAAGCCCATATACCGGGGCAACAAGTATGCAGAGTGTCCGTTCACTGGTGCCCGTTTTGCTCCAGAATGCAAGGGTCAAGTGTGTCCCTTGGGCGGCTTGACACGCATAGGTGATGAGGGAACAGGTCTTGTTTGCAGTGCTAGTCAGGTACGTTGAGCTCCAACACCAAAGCAAAGTACCTAGAAAGGTGAAACATGATCGATCATTGCACTTGTTAGTCGAGTTGCAGATGCTACCCTCATTTGCAACTGTGGCACTAGGAAGCTACCCTGCAACAACGTGAATCTATCGTCTTACCATTTCCCCGTTCTCGGAAATCCCACTCTTCTCAATCAAGCTTTTTTGATTTCGAGTCCGCTTGCACACAGTATCAGACATTGCAAACTGCATTGGCATTTCTGAAAAGCGGCTTCTGCAGACCATTGCAGAAGCGTTACTGCTGCAGGCTTCACCGACGCGTTGGATGTCTCCCCGTGGAGGCCTGCACCAGGACATGTACGCACATTATTGCCGTTGGCAGTGTCTCTTCCGCATGATGCAACTTACGACGCGTATCTTCGCACACTTCCATTCGCGTCTTTGCATCGTCCAATCCGCCGTCCAGCTTCCTTCCTTGGCTTCGTTCCTCGCTGCGAACAATGAACTTGCACCGTCGTTTCGGTCGATTCAAGCCGTCCCGGTCCGATCCGAAGGGAACCAATCTACCGCCCCTGTAGCAGTACCCTTGGGTTCGGAACGTCGGAGCTTCCGAGGTGCGGTTCGCACGAGGTGGAAGGCAGTAGCTGCAATTCAAGCGCACAACACGAAACGAGGCGTCGGATGCGCACGAGGAAGGTCGAACTGTGAGGAAGACTTCTGCCGAACGAACAAGCGCGAAGAGGGCGGGAAAAACGAACGAAAGATGGAACCAAACCACGGCTGGAGGAGACCCAATCCACGACGGTTCGGAGCACGAGACATGGTGTCCGCTGCCGTTGGCGTAACGATGGTCTTCGTTTCGTCCATGCTTTGGAGCCCTACCCACGCACTCTTGGGAGCACGTGCACCCAACGATCCCATCGAAGCAGAAGAAGGAGATCGACGTCTCTTGGTGATGTCGGCAAGGATCATGGACGATTCCTATCTCGATGGCAACGACACCACGTTCGACCGTCTGTTCGGAGACAGTGGACTCGCCTCTTCTGCAGAAATGGTGATGTACTGTCCCTCTCCAAACAGTCCAGAGTACATGTTCGCGTCCCTATCGAGGGTGATATGGCCGAATGTGTGGTACGACAACCTGGCGTACCCACTTGGGGTCTGGGATACCGACGTGTATTCCGAGCAGCTCTTCTGCATGGCTTGGGAATGCGACTTCCTGTGTGGATTCATGAGATCTGTCCCGGATCCAGACCGAGACGATTACATGGGTGGTACGATCATTCGATTGCAAGATTTCGCACCATCGAGGGATGCAATGTACGAATTTGTGGGAAGAGGAGGGGATGTCCATTTCAAAGCTTCCATACGATGTGATGAATGCCATCTTCAAGCAAGAGCACTTCCTCCACCTGATCAGGAAGAATCCGACTTCCCTCCTACCCCTCCTGCGGGAGGTGTGGTGGATGAGCCGACCATGCCACCATCAGGGAACGAAGAAGAGCAATTGGCTTCTCGGTGCGAAGAGTTGTGTACACAAAACTTGTCAGGTTTGATGGAACAATTCATGCTCCAGTGCATAAGAGCGTGCATTGAAAACGGTGCGAGCTTGGAGAGCTTGCAGGATTTCATGTCCTCTTTACCTCCTGAACAGGACGCCATCGAAGCTCCGTCCATCGAGGCTCCAACCCAAGCTCCCCATACTGAAGAGGAATTGGAAGCTGCTTGTGAGAAATTTTGCAGGGAGAATTTGCCTGGTTTCACACTAGAGGTGCTGCTTCAAAGGTGCATTGTTGAATGTGTCAGCATGGGCGGGGATGTTGAAGTGGCCGATATACTTGATTCAGGCTTGCAGCCATCCCCACAAGCTGGTTTAACACCTGAACCTCCGGTCTTGCCTCCAAATCCACCACCTCTCGAAGCTGAGTCGCCAATACCCGAAGTGCTGGCAAGCTACCCCCAACCAGCACCCGAGGAAGAAGAGTCAGAAACAGAGTTTTTGGACGAGACCCTTCTACCACAAGCCCCAGTTCCTGTCCCAGAACAATCAGAAGTGGAGCCAGACATGGAGCCAGCCCCCTATGTCGACGTAGATGCATGGTCTCCTCCTGCTGAAGAACCAGAATTTGAATGGGAAAACATTGGTCTTCCTCCATTGGGCGGGACAGACGAAGAAGCAGAAGCAGCACCACAGCCGCAAGACAATGATGAACCTCTGCCAGATGAAATCATTGCAGAGCCTGTTGGAGGCCTTGGTCCTGAAGAGAGCAATGCACCTCAACCAGAATCACTTCCATACGGGGAGATAGAACCTCCTGTTCCTGAACTTGAGCCAATCGATCTAGAAGAGCCTGAGGCAGAAACATATCAGCCACCAACTTCTGCTCCTGCAATCGAAGATGAAGAGCACACGCCGGAACCACAAGCTTCAGCACTAGGATCAGGGGAACAAGAGGAGGTTTCTGCACAAGACGGGGGTCTGGATAATTCACAAAGCAACCCTACAGAAGGCAGCTCCAACGACTCCCCATCAGAAGATGAAAGCGAAACCTCGCCGTTGATTCCGGAAGCAGGGTCTACAAATCCTGAAGCGTCGCCGCCAGTTGGAACCTCTGCTCCAGGGCAGAGTGGAGACGATTCAAGTAGCTTCCCGATTTGGGCACTTGTATTGATTGGGGTGGCAGTCCTATGTGTCCTGACCGTGGGAACTTTCTTCGTGGTCCGCCACATGAGGAGAGGTAGGGAAAATCCACCTAAGAACATTTCTGTGGAGAGCTTGGCTGCACGGCTTGCTCGAGTCGGGAAGGAGGGGCGTCCCGTTGCTGTTCATGCCAGTGATACATGGTCTCCATACTCCCGCAAGAAGATAGAAACCCCGTTCGGTCCTGCCGATGTGTAAATTTTCCAATTGCATCCATTCCAACTCATCCATGTTCGCTTCCTGTCTCCATTTTACTTGGCGATGGACGCAGCAGGAACGTCACTTGGCCAATTCCATCGCTGATGGAGTGAGCTGCCATCGCTGCAAGAATTTGCGACACAGCAGTGCTGTTGATCCTTCGGGGGCAAGGATTACGACATCGTGACGTAAGATCGAATGGTTTCACCTTCGAGACCTCGCACGAGGATGGCTTCATTCGCCATCCACAAACGTCGCTGCAGAAAAGATGGCGATCGTGTCCATGGCTGGTGTCGCACGATGCGCCGCGAGCGTCCTCGCGCGGAATCGTCGATGCGCAAGTGTGCGTGCAACACCGGATTTTCGTGTCGCATCGTCCGCACGCGTGTGGCATCCATCACGTGATTCGGCAGCCTCTTCGACGCGGTTTGGAGCAAGGAAATCGCCGGCAAAGACGACGTTTCACCGCGCTTTTGCTTCCGCTTCCGCTTCCGCTTCCGCTGGTTCTGCAACCAAACCAACCAAAGTGAGTCAAAGCATCGAATGCTGCACGCAAAACGAAAAAGGGGGCTGTCCAACTCCTGATTGTCTGGGAAAGCGTATGCTGGACATTGGGTGTGTGGAGAAAAACGCATTTTGCTGGTGGAACAATCGACCGCGCTGCATGTGCACGAGCATTGCTTTCCTTTTGCATCGTTCAATTAGAAGCTGACCCGCTGCAACGCAGATTTTCATTGTGATTTACACTACGTACGGACATACCTATCAGATGGCTACCAAGGTGAAAGAAGGTGTGGATGCCGTGGCAGGTTGCGAGGCGATCCTTTACCAGGTGCAAGAAACCTTGCCTTCAGAGGTGTTGGAGAAGATGGGTGCACCACCCAAACCTGACCTTCCCATGATCGCAGCAGACGACTTGTTGGAAGCCGATGGCATTCTTTTCGGCGCTCCCACGCGCTTTGGCATGATCCCAACTCAATTGAAGAACTTCCTCGATTCGACAGGCAAGTTGTGGGCACAAGGTTCCTTGATTGGAAAGCCTGCAGGAATATTTTTTTCGACCGCAACGCAAGGTGCCGGACAAGAGACCACAGCATTGACATTCGTGACCCAAATTGCTCACCACGGGATGATTTTTGTTCCCACTGGTTACATCTCACCTGCGCAGCAATCCCGCTTGGACGTTGTGGTGGGAGGTTCTGCCTATGGTGCCGGTACGTTTGCAGGCAGCGATGGTTCTCGTCAGCCGAGCGAGGACGAGCTCATTCGTGCCAACGACCAAGGCCGATCCTTCGCCGCCATCGCCAAGAAGCTCTCGGTTTGAAACGTGCGTTTCTCGTGCTATGCACGTGGGCTTTGTCTCCGTCTCTTCACCATCCTTCGCTGTGCGCCTGGTCCGTTCGACCTGAACCGGGGATCCAAAATCCCCGGATCAACCGACGATGGACGTTTCGTGGAAAGGAAAGGACCAGGCCATGGCCGCTCCCACAGCGGCGTCACGTGCGCACCCGAACGTGACACGCAGGCGTGGATCCGTCCCTAGCTTCGTAAGGTCGACGTGCGATCCGGCAGATCCCGCGCCGGCCACGCCAGGCGTGCGCGCACGGCTTGGATCGTCGCACCTGCGGCGGTCCACGTCGTGCGAGGAGGTACGCCGTGGGCGGGGATCCTGCCTCCCCTTTTGGGGGGGCCAGGGTCCTGGGTGTGTCACGT
>JBBULP010000942.1:0-12080 GCA_038048775.1 Picocystis salinarum | reverse complement strand
TCCCCGCCCCCCTCCGGGGATCCTTTTTCCCCGTCCTCCGGGTGGATTCGGGGAAGCCGGGGGGTCGTCCTTCCTTTTCGATCGGACACGCCTTCCTTTCGAACCCTTTCGTGTTCCCAACTAAACCCGTGGGATCGATCCGATCGAACCCAGGATCGAACCCGAACGTGTGCAACGTGAGTGGCGACGGACGCGCCGCCGCATGCGCCACGACGACGACGACGTCCGGCGGCACGAGCGAGAGCAGGTGCGTGCGGGAGGTCCGAAGCACGCGTCCGAAGCGAAGGAAGGGAAGGACGCAGGTGCGTGGGAAGGATGCGATCCCATGGCCACGTGGACGGTGGAACGGGAGGTGGAAACGTGCCGAAAAGCCAACGACGCTGGAGGACGTCGTCGGCCCGCCACGCCGACGTGCGTGGTTCGAGCTGCAACGATGGCGTCGATGGATGGGAGGAGAAGCAGGCGAAGAGACGAGAATGGACGGAAACGAAACGGCGGATGCCAACGGCAATTGTGGATGCGAGGAAGACGACTGGACGTGGAAAAGAGCCGACGGCGGTGGAGAACCAAACGACACGGGTAGCACGTGCCGGTGGAACGAACTAGAAACTGACGAGATGGAAACGGAAACGCGTGTGAAACAAACGGATCGAACGAACGATGCCAACAGGACGAGCGTCGAGAAGGCGTTCCGAAAAAAACTATGACGTCGGCCTGGGCCCAAGTGGTGAAGAAATCCACCAGTACAGACCTTTCGACACGGGCCGAAGGCACCGGGAACGCAGGAAAGGCATCCGAGTCGTCGCCGGAAGCACCGTTACCTTCGTACGCACGTGGTTCAATCGCAAGCGAAGGAGCTGAAGCGTCGGCGCAAGAGAATTCGGAACTGCCCGTCAAAGTGACCGAGACAGCCTCTTCGGATGAAGCGAAGACACCGCCAGCAGAAGAGATGCCGAGCTTGCCAAGACCACCCACCAAGCCAGCATGGAAACCTGTTCCACCTGCAGAACAGGTTCAGAGTACGGCCGTCATGGCTGAACCTCAGGTGTGGCCAACACTTGGAGATGCCAAACACATGAAAACCAAGCCTGAACCCATGCCAACGTTGGAGCCCAGGGAAGAAAGCGGTATTGGGACAAGTGGTACTGAAGCACGTGGTCGAGGCAGTGGTCGTAGTGCGCGTGGAGGCGGACGTCGACCCGAGGGAGAAGTAGATCCTATGGGTAGGCAACAGGGAGGTAGGCGTGGTAAGGGGAGGGGCAGCTATAGTGCTAGTGGTCGCGGTGGCCGTGGTGGACGCATCGGTCGCGGTGGCTTCTACGGCGGTGGTAGAGGTGGCCCACCAGGGGCGGGACAAATTCCTGCTGGAGGACCTCCATTCATGTACTATCCCAAGCAAGGGATGGTGTATGGCGGACCACCAGCCCCAGTGGCACAGATGCCGATGCCGCGTGCGCAACTGATGGCTGCAGTGGCCAGACAGATCGAATACTATTTTTCTGTGGACAATTTGATCAAGGATATTTTCCTACGGAGCAAGATGGATAGCAGTGGTTGGATACCTGTTTCTGTCATTGCCAGCTTCAATCGAGTTATGATGCTGAGCTCTGATACTGAGCTGATTGCAGAAGCATTACAGGACTCAAGTATCATTGAACTCTCCCCAGGATCGGACATGCTTCGCAAGAGAGGGGATTGGAGTAGCTGGATCCTTCCAACCGCAGTGGCGTCAACTATGGGTGTATCTACAGAAACTGACCCAGAGACAGTGCCCCAAGCAAGCTCTGACCTCGGTGTTGAAGGATCAAAGAAAGATGAAAAAGCGGATGAAATGTTTGCCTTTGATGAAGAGTTGGAGAAGAATAGTAGGGGAGAGGGTACTCTGGACAGGGAGGAGGAAGACATTGGCGAGACGGATCTTGCAAAACTTATTCTGGTCACACCCAGCAGAAGCGAGGGAAAGGATTCGCAGAGCAGGATGTCTGATGACCTTGCAAGTGCTCTCAACGATGGCCTGCTGTTCTATGAGAATGCTCTACAAGGCCAGCAACATCCATCCGATTTGGGCATAGAGCAGAAAGAGCCAGGCAGGCAACAGCAGGTGCAAAGCAGTGTGCTGCCTAAAGGTTCAGAGAAAGGTAGATTTTTTGCCGCATCTGCTCCTCGAAGGAGCCACATGGGAGAAGCAGGTGCCCTTTCACGCCCTAGCAACTGTTTTGGATGGGTTATGGGCACCAGCCCAGCAGAATCAAATGGTTTTGGAGAAAGTGGAGCTCACTCCATTGCTTCCTCTCCCGGCTCGAAAGCATCCCAAAAAGTTGCGAACAACCATTCCCCTGCAAAGACATTTCCTGCTTTCCAGCACCCATCTCATGCACTTTTGGAAGAAAATGGTTTCACCCAGGTCAGCTACACTAAGTTCTACAAGCGATGCATGAAGGATCGTACGGAGAAGGGGACTGGGAAGAGTGAAGAAATGAACACCTTGTTTCGGTTTTGGAGTTACTTTCTAAGAAGCCATTTCAACGGAAGGATGTATGAAGACTTCAAGAGGCTTGCACTAGAGGATGCGAATGCAGGTTACCATTATGGCACTGAGTGCCTCTTCCGTTTTTATTCGTATGGGCTTGAAATGAAGTTCAGACCGATACTTTATTCTGATTTTGAGGAGCTTACTTTGAAAGAGTACAGTGCGGGGCGACTTTACGGTTTAGAAAAGTTTTGGGCCTTCCACTACTACAGAAAGGATGGAGGGCACATCGATATCCATCCACGTTTGAAGGAACTGTTAGAAACAAAGTTCACCTGCTTAGAGGACTTTAAGAGGGTTGAGGACATGAATTCACGATGAAGATGAGGCAGCATGTCATCTCTACCCATATGATCGTAGCGGTGTGCTTACGGTTAGCATGCGCATGCATGGGCACGCTTTTTCATTGCATAGTTTGGATCAGAGGTCAGTTTGAGGTTGCTATTACACTTGTCTGCTCAGTGTGGAGAGACAAGGTGAACAGATGCACTGTTTATGCCTCATATTCCGTTTGATGGAGAAGTGGGCCCAGCAAGGTTGACTGGTTTGTGCTGGTTGCACAAGGAGCGTGCATTGGGAACTGGCTTTGATCGCAGTGCATTTTTCTACGATGGATGTTTCCTTGTCAACTACTTCCTTGCAAGGTTGAGTCATCCGGACCCGCATTGCCTCTTCATTGGCATCGATATGTTTGGTGTTGGCGGGTCTTGGTTGATGTTTCCCTTAATATAACTTCCGGCAGCTTTTCCTAGCTTGTTTCATTGCATCCTCCATTGGCATTTGAGGGAGTAGAAAGGTGCATGGATCCTGTGCACACGTTTTGTCGCCCAAGCCTTCTTCCCAAGGGGCGTCGGTTCCTCATTTTTATTTGTCGAAACTGAACCGAACAGCACTTCGAACATCTGTGCTTCAACGAGGCACAGCCATGCCTTTCTTCGGCGTGGGATATTTGCATCTCGCGCTGTTGATGGGAGCAGGTGCAGCCATGCTCGGTGTGTTTCTCCAAAGCATTACGAGACGACGCGCGACCAAACCAACCACGATGGTTTCGGCTGACAGGATGGCGAGGATGCAGGTCCGAAAGAGCTTCCACGTGCCGCGAGGAAAGCAGGCGTGCTCACAGGTAGAGCTGTTGGATTGCTAGTGGCCGTGAAACAGCAGGCCAGCAAGTTCGCCGAAGAAGCGCAGCTCGAAGAAGTGCGTGCAGCGTGCGTTGAAACTCCTGAGGCGCGACCGACGCTAGGAACGAAGGGCTGAACGAGGTCGAACGAAAACATTGCAGCTGCAAAAAGAATTGCAAGAGACCACGAAGCAAATCCAGACCATACGGAGCGAAATCCGATCCGGATGGAGCGTGCAATCCAGCAGGTGCGCCACAGGAGCACGACAAAGCAATTGGCGAGAACTTCGGCTGATCATCTCTACGCTTTCGCTTGCAGCTCATTAATGCAACAGCTTTCCAGGGTGGAACAGCAACAGGTGTCAAGACAGGGATCGTCCGATCAGCCATCCTCGTCGGTAGGTCCTGGCGAGGTTTGTGAAAAACTTGGACCGCCCTTGCATGAAAGGAACAGCAAGCTTGTCCAGAAAGCGTCTCCTGAGGGAGGCCTCAACATCTCTGCAAAGGATGCTGGATACAAAACCCACACTGAGAGTATGCCAAGTGGCGCCGACATCGTCTTAGATGCATTGCTAGAAGAAAAGGTCAATCTTGACGTGCAGCAGGCCCTGGAGAGGATACAAAAGCAGCAGCCATTAGACACACATCGATTGGAGGAGCTTGGTCTAAAGCCTTCCTCTCGAAAGAAATAAAACCCACGAATCCATGTGGGTGTTTGCAGCTTCACCTACTACCACAGTTTTTTCACCGCTAGCAATGTCATTTATTGCGACGTGCTTGGCATTGGCAGCCATGCATTTGCGATGCAGATGGCATCCACTCCCACCCGCCATTCTCAGCGTCTTTCCCTCCATAATTACTCCGTCTGCATGCGACATTTATTTCCAGAATCCAAGTTCCACGAGCAAGTCTTTGAATTGGAAAGAGACAGGGTTTTGATTGAACTTCCTCACGAACAATTCGTATTTTCTGGGGTTGAGATAGAATTCGTACATGTGCTGCAGGAGCGCTTTCGCCTCAAAGATGTTGACGTCTGCCTTTTGCAGCACGTCTCCGCGCACGAGAACGATCCCTTTGTCTGCCGCGAGTTCCGTGTAATGCGTAACGGCGAGGTGGGCTCTCGCGGCAGTGGTGTGGGTTCGATACTCTTCCAGCGTGGTGAACAGCACACGCGGAAGTTGCGCTTGCAGCACCACCGTCAGGTATCCTTCTGGTTTCGCCAACGGCAACACAAACAGAGGCGCTTCCTTGACCCTTTCCACAAACTTTCCATACTTTTTTGCATCGATGTGGGTACCCACGCGCCCACGTTGTTCTTCGTTCTCGTGTTGTGCAGCCCAGATCTTCGCGACTCCGCCAGCGTCGTGTCTCGCCAGCAGTTCCAATTTCACGATGTCTTCCAGCTTCTCCGGGGATCCCAAGCTTTGCATCGTTCGCTTCGCTCCTTCCAATCCTCTCCGCTTCGCCATCGCCAACGTTCGCAACGCCATCGCGCATCAACTGCAGTTCGTTGTCGACTTCTGTTCACTTCGTCGAGCCATCGAGAAAAAACTCCCTTTGCATCGTCGAGGACCCTTGTGCTTGGGTCAAGGCCGAGGTTGGAAGAGGCACCACGACGTTGGTGGATGTGGAGCAAAGTTCGTGGATGTGCATGGCGGTGTGCACGGTGGGAAGGAGACGTGTGGATGGCAGAAGGCTTGCCGGAGGAAACGCACGTTGCTTCGCGTGCACGTCGCAGACAAGGTGGGACAAATGGCGAACGATGGATTTCCAATTGTCTGGGAATGGTGGGGATTTTCACAACCCAACCCTTCGAGGAGAGTGCGCACCACGAGTGTGAAGCAATGGCACGAATCGAGCCTAGCTCGAGTCGTCGTTGAACAAGAACCGTTCCAAGTTCAACTTTGCTCCCCGGAGTGCCAAGAAGTGCCTCAACAAACAGGATCATTGCACTCATCGCCCCTTTCCTATTCCTTGCAATCCACTCCTTCGCACAGACCCGTGTGGTGACCTTTGCATTTCAAGCGCATCACGAAACCGTCCATGTCGCGGTCGCGACCCACGTGCAAGCCTTGTCCCCTTCCTCTCTCGCGTGCCTTTCTCCTCGTGTTGGGAAGACCAACGTGCATGCAATCCACCACGGTTGGATGGTGGTGGTGGAAGAAGAGCTTGGAGATCGAATGAGATGGAGTGAGAGGAAGTGTGTGGCAAATGGAGAGAGGAGCATGAGTTGGACGTGAGCTTCGGCCATGGCTGCACCACGTGGTGCGCTTCCTGCTGCGACGCGAGAAGCCGTGCTGCGGTCGTGCGGAGCCACGAGCGGACTCATGCTGCTGGCAGGAACGCTGGTCAGAGGACAAGCGTGGCCGACAGGCGCAGATACGGCAGGGACGGCGGTCCTGCACTTCGGTGTGGCCGTCGGTGCAGCAGCGTCCGTCACTGCGGCTAGGAGAGTGCTCTTGCAGAAGAACCAAGCGTTTCGAGACGCCACGGATCGATCCAACGCACAAGTGCTGCCACCAGTGGCGCAGAACCCGTGGGAAGTGGCCTTCGTGTGCCTAGCACCAGCTGCAGGAGAAGAGATGCTCTTCCGAAACGCACTCGTGCCGGCCATTGCTTGGGATTGGAGAGGAGTCGTCGTTGCTGGAAGCGTCTTCGGAGTGCTTCATCTTACAGGAGGAAGAAATCTCACCTTTGCAGGATGGGCAGCTGCTGTTGGATGCGCTTACGGAGCGGCACTCCTGGTCACCGGAGACGGGAACGTTCCAATCGTCGCACACGCTATCGCCAATGCAGCTTCCGCGTATATGTGGATTCAAGAACATCCAGAAGACGTGAGAAACTACCAACGCGAGAAATCCATGCAGGAATTGAAACATGAAAGCGAGGTCAATGAGAATACCACGGGTGGCAGGGACAAAGATCAAACAGCCAAAGATCCTCCATTTGAACCGCTGGATCCGCAAGGGTTCCAGAAGAAGAAAACCAGGCGTTCCGAATAAATCTGACCTTTTGTGTGCAAGGCAGTGGCTCATCCTGCACAGTACAAAGGAAGGAGAGAACACGACGGAAACACAGCGCATTATGGTCAGTGTTTGAAAGTGCCATCGGAACCAAGGGTAGGCAGTCGCTCATATGCCAAAAGGCCCCCACCACCAGAACAATTTCAAAAACAGCCCTTCGGTGATTACGCAGTGTCAGATGGAAATTGGGTCATGTCGTTTGCTCGGATTGCTGGTGATTGTTGAGAGTTAACGAAGTCACTCTGCGATCCTCTCTCCAGCTCAATAAACGACCTGGCCTTCACCACTGCCTTCTGCTTGCCCTTGCGAGCCCACATCACGTACAAGACAACGCCAAGTATACCAACCCCAACAACACATGCAAGAACAATTCCAAAGATGTCTGCACCGGACAGGCTCGAGCTTGAGGTGTCCCCTCCAGTGTCCAGTTCCTGGAAGGAATCGTCAGAACTACTCCCTTGTGATGACGGAACTCCTACTGGAGGATTGCTTGAGATGGGAACCTCTGGTGGCGGCGATGCACTAGTGGGAGGCGGAGTGGGAGGGAAGGTTGGCATTGACTGCATCTCCCCAGACAGTATGTCAACATTTGTACTGCTTGCGTTCCTACGCAAAGCCAGTTCAGCGTGTGTGGCTGCATTTAAAGCATCGGCGATGCCTGGTCTCGCACACCCCAAATGGCAGCTCGATAACGAAATTGCATTCTCTGCGACCCCCACGGTCTTGAGACCACTTGTAAATCCTCCGTTGAATGCTGAAACAGCAGAAGCCCGGATAGGTCCAGCCACGTCAAGCTCAACACTAGTTACAACGTTGCTAGAGCCCTCTGCATCACCATCTCGAAAAAGGCTCGCAAACACGTCTTCTCCTGCTCCAATCACCAGTATGCCCTGTTGTGATGCCCTTACCAAGTAGGCTTTGCCCTCCCCCTCGGTATTCGAGCCACCGTCAAAGAGCATATCGATCCCCTCCAGAAAAGCATCGAAGCGAGTGGATTGTGAACCGCTGACAGAACTGGTATTGAACAACTGGATGTTACAATCCTGGCATATACTCAAACACCCCGACCAGAATCCATTCACGTATTTGTTGACCTGGACGTCTGCCATGTATCCCATAATCCCAACGCCAGGGGAGCTTGTTGTCCGATTAGCTAACGTGCAGCCATATGCCCCGGCTAAGAAACCCGCTTGATCTTCTCGAAACACAATGGCCTCGAGGTTGGATGCTAGCTCCGAAGATGCCGTGTTGACTTCCGTAAAGAATGCTTCAGGATGCTCTTTTGCGAGCACTGCACCAATAGAATCACTCCGTTGTCCCATTAGATACACATGATGCTTACTTTCAGATCCTTGAAGCTCCTCAGCAACCATTCGAATTGTATCAGTGGAAGAGCGAGACGCTTTGAAGTTCAATGTGCAGCCCTCAAATTCCTGGCACTGGTCTAGTAGCGATTGAAGTGCGTGTTTTGGGGTGGTACCCTCAAAAACTGGCTCTTCTCCGGTGAAGTAGAAATCGATGCGGTAGGTAGGCTGTTCTTCTTCAGTCCTCTCACAACGCCCAAAAGAAGAACCGCTTGTTAGCGGAACGCAAGTCAGCCCTTCGTCGCAAAGCCGGTCAAAAGAGGCAAGGAGGCATGCACTTCCTTCAGGGACCACATGGGGACTTGGAGTTGGTGTTGGAGGTTGAGTAGGAGCCGGCGGAAACCCTTCCTCCGCAGACTCAGAGCAAGTCCCGAAAATGGCATGTCCTCCTTGATTGTTCCCTTCAAGCGCAAAGTTGTCTGTGCACTCATAGGGAGGGCGACAGCGTAAATCTTCTGAATCCAGCGTGCAAATGGAACCAAGCACTCCTTCGTTCATGATCGTGTCTTCATCTGATTCGCAGATGCCAATCGTATCACTGAGTGTTGTGTTCATGCAAACAAGACCAAATTCGCACTTCACTTCATCGGAAGTCAGAGAGCACATTTCTCCTGCACTCGAAATCCGCTCTTCTGGTACAGCTTCCCCGATTTGTCCTTCCGCATTTTCTTTGCAAATACCGACCATAGCACCAGGGCTGGTGGGAGCGCAGACCAGAGTTGCTTCGCACTGTACTTCCGTGCTTTGGACTGTACACAGCTCTCCCTGGCCTGCATTTGCTGCGAAAGGATTAGAGAGCACATCTTCTTGTTCATCGTCCGTCTCTCCGTCTTTCGCACAGGTTCCAATACTTTGTGAGCTTTGGTTCGGTATACAGGAGAGACCGATTTCGCAGGCAACTTCCGAGGATTGGATCGTGCACAGTTCGCCCAGACCTGCAGTTTCCGTCGGCGCATCGCGAGCACTCGTTTCATCAAGCGTGTCCTCTTCCCCTTCGGCTGAAGTACCTTCCTCGTTTCCTCCTGGTTCGCTGCAAATTCCGAAGAACGCGTCGTTCGAGTCCGACCGGCATCGCAGTCCGTGCACACATGGGAGCTCTGTGCTGCGGAGGGTGCAGATGCCTCCGATTTCCGCCATTTGTGCGTTGAGAGACGCCATCAGGTGCAAGAACACCATGCACGTCCACAGGAAAGCTTTCTTGCTCGCCATAGCTGCTGCTTGGTTTTCGCCGACGCTTCGTCCTGTGCGACGCGAATCGACCACCACCTCTCGATCCAACCCCCCTCTTCGTCCCATGCAACGACGAGGCCAGGTGCACTGAGTAACGTCCTCTGCGCAATTTGTCCTCGGAAACGCCCTCGGGGCTCGTCCTTGGACCCTCCTTTTGCTCTAAAGTCTCTCTATACCCATCTTGTGGAACACTGTGAATCGTGTGACGTTTGTGAGAGGGTCATGCTCAGTACGAAAATGCGTGAGGTACGGGGATCGATACCCCGCGACTCCATCGAAGGATATCGTTCCTGAACGGACGATCTCGGGGGTCGTAGCTCAAATGGTAGAGCGCGCGCTTCGCAAGTAGAGGGCTTTCCATTTTGGGTGGGGAACGCTGCGGACGCGCTGGGGTTTCGTGCGATCAAACGACGAAGAGGGCTCGAGTGCGGGATCGGAGAAGATGCGGTCGATGTCGCCCAACTTACGGTCTAGTTGGGATGTAGGTGCGTCCTCCAAATACATGATCAAATGGGACAAGTGTGTAAATGTCCGGCCCATAGTACTATGTATAGGAAATCAAGGGCAATGAAGTTTGGCGTGCATTTGCTACCGTAATCATGAGCAATTTTTCGCGCTTTCTAGGAGGTGTAGAAAACTCTTTTTTGAGGTCCTAATCCAAGTGCATGTGCGATGAAACATCCCGCATCATCGTGCAACACCCCATGCGCTAACTCCTTCGTCAACCGATTGGACAATAACGACCAACTATACGCATTCCGTACACATACATCGCAAAGTCGGACGTTGTATCGTAAGGCTCATTCGAAAGCTTAGGAGCTAAATGTCTTGATGTATTGCTATTTGGAGCTAGACCTCCGATATCGACTTAAAGAGGTTGGTGCGGGTGTGTGCACGTGTCCACCTCACACCCTTCTTCACCGAATCTAGGGAACCTAGCTATGTGCTGTGTAGCGCAATCAAAGACCGTATATGGACCGCAACGGTATACAACGACGCCTTCACTCAATTTGTGGCATACTTGACAAGAGGCCGAGGCTTTCTTGACGCACATGACGCAACGCCGTTGCGTCACCTTCCTCGTCTGCATGTCTTCACTACTCGTCCTCGTGGCTTCTTCCAACGCCACCAGCTAGTCTGCAGTTCCTCCACCCAAATCACCCATTGCAACAAGAGAAGGAAGCAAACGGAGAGCTTGTTGCCTTCCCGCCTCTCATTCTGCCATAATCCGTGGGTTCTTCAGCAATTCCTTCGCTAGGACCTTCCTTCAATGCTTCTGGCGCACTTGCCTTGTTCCCTTCGCACGCATGAGGAGGAAGGTGTTCACCTTTGCCAACCTAATCAGCTCGCTCAACTCACGGATTCGAAAGTCGCGCGTTCTTGACATGTCGTGGAACGCAACGCTACATGTTTGCGGCTGGTTGTGCCCATCCTCAATGTTGTACCTACATCTATAGAACTACGTCGTTTCATCTACTAGAATTTCTTTCGCTAGTAGATGAGTGGATTTAGTGGGATGCTGCACCATCTAATGCATTGTTCCCGTTGGCTACGTGGTAAAGAAGGAAGACACCAAGCACAACGGCACACCCGCACGTCCACAATGGGTTGTTGCTTTGATCCTTGTCCGTGCCCTACGCTTACGGGCCTCTCAAGGCATACAAAGAATCAGACGTAGCTAGTGAGGGTCATCGGGAGCAAATGCTGAAGTTTTGCCTTTGGAAAACCTATCTACGTTGTTTTTACATTCAGCACGGAATATGCATAGCGCTCTAGTCGCCCATTGCATGACTTCATGGATCTAAACCACATGTCTCCTTAGCATTTACGACCATTGCCAAAAACTGGCTTCATGAGCCCGGGCGTATTTGCAGTGATTGTACCAAATTCCGTGTAGAATTCCTTCCCTTTGATTAATGATACGTTCTCTACTAGTTACATGCGGAAGCATACACCTGTCAGCCTATTGCACACGGTTTGAAGCTCGCGTCCAAGAGGGTCAAATTTTCTACGCAAGAACATATGGGAGGGCACATAGGTGCTAATCCCCTTTACCATGGACTCGTCAACAATCATGCGCTAGCTCAGAGCGCCATGCGGGATGCATGTGAATTCCATGCTTCATTGAATCGAAGTACTTCCCAATGTGGACCAGCTTGTAAGGAATCCAAGGTTCCACTATGACCTTTGCAAGGCCCGACTTTCTCTGGCTTATCGTCTCTAGGCCCCCGGTCCGCTGTATACCTTGGCACACTATCTCCAAAAAATTCCAAAATACGATCGAAGTCCCTCTTGCAAAGGAACTTACTGAAGCAAAACTGCATAGCCAATGGATCTTTGTCCACATCAATGACTTGCCGGAAAGACTTCATGCTATGTTCAGGGTACAACAACATGTACATGAAGCACCCAAACACCTACAACAACATACTAGGTGTACACTCTCGATTGTAAGACAAGAAAGGGTCACCTGGTTTGTTGTACTTGTTGCGTCCACGCCTGTTGCATAAGGCAGGGGCCTCCTCCTGTGAACGAGGCCCACCAGGGTCCGTCGAGACCCCGGCTTACTGTAACGGCCATCGAGGCCTCCCAGGGTCCCTATGAGACCCTGACTTGAAGGGACTGGACTATCGAGACCTGTTGGTCGAACAGCTCTATGAACCGCTTTTCGTTGGTGAGAGCTGATTTCTCAAACACGTACGATCAAGAACGTCAGTCGTCGTACTGATCGTTCTACCCCTTCGTCCACGACTACGAACGTTTCTCGTCAGTCGCTCTGGTGTTCGATGCTCGCGGTTGCACGTCTCTCGTAG
>JBBULP010000935.1:0-35286 GCA_038048775.1 Picocystis salinarum | reverse complement strand
CTCCTCCTCTCCCCGCAGAGGATCCCTCTCCTCCCCCCTCCCTTCCTCTGCGCCGTGCGTTCCGATGGGGACGAAAGGGCCCAGTCGCGACGACGCACGTGCTGGGCTCGTTGCACGTTGGCGGGCAGCAGGCATGGCGGTGCCACGTGCTTCGTTGACGCACCGCGAGCTCCTCTCGGCGTGGGAGGATGGCGTGGACGTGGAGCTGGGCGACCTGCAAGGCCTGCGGGAGATGCTGCAAGCCATGCCCAAAGGGACCAAACCCAAGCTGTACACCGCCATGGACACCCGCGTGACGCTGGCGTTCGCCAACGGGATGGAGAACGACGACGTGGAAGCACGCGAGGGAGGAGAAGAGATGCTCACGCCGGTGAAACAACGGGAGGAGAAAGGACCGGACTGGAAAGCCTTGCAACAAGTGGCGGTGGTGGCCAAGACGCTCGTGGAACAAGGGATCCACCACGCACCGCCCATCCTCGTCGCTGCCGTCGTCAAACTGCACGACGGTGCGCTGCTCGCAGCTGCCGAAGAACCCAACGTACAAGAATCCGTGTCGAGGCTCTGCGAAGCGTGGTGGGCCGCTGGACTGAACGAAAAAGAAGCACTCGTGCCACAGACGATCCCGTACCTGCTGGTGAAAGCGCTGACCTCGGGAAAAGCAGCAGACGTCAAAAGATGCTATGCCATGAGAGAAGCACTGCAGCTGTTCGATTACGATGACGCAACCTCCATTGCAAGTCTCAAGCGACTGCTGCTGCGGGCGTCCTTTTCACCCGCCTTCCTCCGGGTGCAGGAAGGAAAACGTTTCATTTCACGCACCTTCCACCTGCAACCGCAAATGGTACGCGAGCTCGTGGCCATCGTCAAAAACCAAATCCCGTGTGGTAGAAAGTCCGTCTGCGAAGCATATGGAGAAATCATCTACAGAGCGTGGAGAGAAGCAGCTGGGCCCTGCCTGGTTGAAATCGAGCATTCCGTCATCCAGGAGCTCATGAGAGCTGCCATTCATGCAGGCACCCCGGCCTTGGCTGCGTCCCTGCGAAGGGTCCTTGACGGGGTACACACCCAGAAGAAGCAAAGGGGAGTAGATGCAATGTTGACGAGGTTGTACGAGCCACTTCTGTTCCGTGCATTTGCAGTCGCTAATCCTGCTGTTCGACGCAATGCTGTCGACTTACTGGCGGCGGCGTTCCCGCTTCAGGAACCAGATTCCGACAACGAAACAAACGAAGGGTTGTTACAGAAACAGTTCAAGCTTCTCAGCAATGCCATGCGTGACGATGCACCTGCTGTACGTGCATCGGCATCCTTTGCGGTTGCCAACGTGCTGGACATCTTTTGGGAGCTCATACCTTCGGGCACAACAAGCAAACTCTTGACTTGGATGGTGGATGATCTTGCACGTGATGCCTCTTCTCCTGCTGTCCGTGCTGCAGCTTTGCAGAGCATTGCACTTCTCATCCAAAACCCAATGGCGCAGCCACTTCTCAAGGCCGTATTGCCAAGGCTCAAACCTGCCCTGTTTGACGTGTCTTCCAAAGTGAGGTCGGCCATGGCAGACCTTCTACTCGCTGTCCGAGGAATCAGAGCTATACACTTCTATGACATTGTTCCAATCGAAGAGATTTTGCAAGCGATGGGATCAGATGGCACCGAAGTAGCCGTGAAGTTGACAAAACTTCTGACGCCCTCTTACCTGCCGGCTTCTGCGAGTCCAGAAGAGGCTGCTTCGCGCGTGGCAGCACTTCTCCTTAGGTCTCCTTCTGCAGGCGTTGCATTCTGCAGGTATGTGCTAGGAGAGGTTGTGGATGACTCTAGGTTGTGGGACTTGGTGGAACACCTGACAGCAAAATTGCTTCTCGATACTTCGGCAAAACGAGCGGACAAGATCGATGCACATGGTTGGGAAGGTATTGCTGCTGGCATTGCCACGCTCTGCGAGACTTTATACGAGAATTACTATGACGAGCGCAAGATGCAAGTGATTTTTGGGAAAGGATGCCTTAAGCTTCTCTTGGCATCTGCGCCCAATAGTGCAAGTCGCATTTCCATCCTTAAAATAGCCAGGCACATGCCCGCAAGTACAGCAAAAGACCTGATGAAAGAGCTTGACCATGCGCTTGTCAACACGCAAAGTACAAGGACAACAGATCTTTACCGCAATTCCGACTTTGCAAAGGAAATGGGTGAAACTTTGTCGTGCATTTGTAGCTCCGACAAAGGCAAAGAGTTCTTGAACAATTTGGTCAAAGCTCTAGGTACAACCGGTAAAACAGATGAGAGAGGAACCTCCAGTAGCAAGCGATCCGCGTCCTCCGGGAATTTGACACCAGAGTTAGCTGCAGGATACTTGCAGTTGCTCTTGCAGAATGAAGGACCGCGTGCGCTTGTAGTGAGGATGGAAATCTTGCCAAAAGCACTTGAAGCAATTCGCAGTGTCATTGTAACAGCTCTAGGCAATCCGGAAAGCAGACAATCTAGAGCACTCGCACAGCTCTTCTTGACATATGGCAAGGCAGCCATGCATCTTCACCTGTCTAGACAAAACTCGCAAGGTGCACCGGATGCCACAGCCTCATCTGCTTTAGTTGATATTGCGTCTTGGGCATCATCCCTGCTAGAAAGCGGCACTCCCCAAAAGCGGGCCAAGATCCTGCAGGAACTCCCAGAACAGAGAAAAAGCAAGCGAATCAAGCGTACTAATTTTTCTGTTGCAAGTAACCAAGATGAAGAAACTGCCGATGATGAGGACCATGACAGTAGCGGACTCACACCTGCCATTGATGCAGCCTTGGCAGTGCTTAGTGAGGCAGCAACACTGAACATCCTGGAGGGTCAAAATCTTCTCCAGCCTTCCAAACTCTGTGCAGCAGTTCTCTCTCACATTGCACAGCAAAAACGTTTCTGTGGTCAGAAATCTATGGGGCACTCTGCAAGGTTTGTGTCAGTATTTGGTGCTAGGCTGGAGCAAGCAGGTGAGAATCAGACAAGCACAGAATTTATGGTTAGATTGAGTGCCATTGTGGAAGAGGCTATGAAAATGGCAACTTTGGACAAAAACTACATTGCAACAATCAGGCCATGGTTGCCGTCGATCCTAGGTACTATCCTTCAAATCAGCACAACTACATGGATCGAGCCAGTTCTTTACGATTTGGGGACGAAATGGGATGTCTCAGAAGCATTGGAAGATCTTGGCAAGGCCCTTCCACATGCCATTCTAACAGCAATTGGCTGGCCACCATCCAAGGCCAGTGAAAGATCCTCCAAACTCATGAGAACTGTTGCCTCATGCGCTGCAGATTCATGGGAGAGCAAGGAAGCAACAATGATGGCAGGCAGTGTCGCACTTCTGGACATGCTACAGAAGCGGTTTCTCTCCATGCCCGTAGGTGTGAAAGAAGACATGCAAGCCCTGTTGAACAAGATGACTGCCCATCAAGAGTTTGAAGAGGGTGGCAAAGAGGAGAACACGGAACTTCACACAAAAGTGGTGGCTGGAATCCAAGCCATTATTCTGGGTTATGGTGACAGACCAGAGAGGCCCGCTGCAGCTGCGTGACGCAGGTTGCCGCAATTGGCTTCAACAAAATCCATGCTTTGTGTAGACAAACTGATGTATGAAACTTCTGTTGCAATGCAAGTATCGTAGATTTACTGATTTACTCGAAACAAACAGTTGTGATGTGTTGAATTCTACCAATGCCAAGCGAATCCCCAGGCTCTGGTCAAATTTGCAATCTAGAGATACACACATAGGGACAATGGATCCTTGCGTCGGCTGTGGCAAGGCCTGCAGCATTACATACACAGGTTTCGACCTACTTTTCATGGAATGGGGCGGTTCGATTGATGGGTATGACTTGCATTGGCAAAGGATGTCGCATTGATTCGGGCAAATGCAATTCATTCTTTCCATAAGCGAAAGTCACAGGTGCCTTCGTGAAACCCCAATCTTGGTTGCATACGCGTTACATCTAGTAGGGTCGATCTCACCTACGACGTATCCGAATTCGCACCCTTAAGCACGCTCTTGCCACACATAGCACACATCTCTTCATCAAGAATGACTATCGGCTTGTAGCTCGTATGTATATTGCTATTGCCGTTCGTCATGCAAATGCATTTCTGTGAAGCTTTGTGTGCTTCTTGTGTCTGTAGGCGTGAGTTCGGTGTTGACTTAAATGGTTCGACCTCTTATCCTATCGGTAGGAGCATCTCCTTTTGCCCTTCAACATGTACTAACACGATGGTAATAGACACAAAATAGCTTCCATGAAAACATAGTTCTAGATGGTGGCCTTGTTCCCATATGGTCCTCGGCTTTGAATTGGGCCCAATACACAACTCGGACGAATTCAATCTCCTCTTTGCCTCGTTTGAAATGTGAGGAAATGGATTTTGAAAGTTACGTTGTAATTTCGACGGGACGGATTACTTCACGAATATGTTAAGTAGAGAGGCCCACATTCGTCCTTTAAAATCATACCGTCGTTGATGCACTTTATCATCCATTCTTTCGTGCCAAGCGTATGCCTTTACCAATTGTTGATCTGGAGAAACAGTCTCATCATGGCGTTCGATGGACAGAAGAGCTGTTGTTGAATGATCTTTGTACCTTGCAAGCTTGCAATTTCAAAGGCCGCCTAGTTTACGATCCTTGTAAAACCATACACTTTGACGTCAAGAAGATTGAGAGGGTTTTACCTCGCATTTGTGCGTGCAAAAATCTCGCGTGAAGATGGCATCTAGCGAATTTCCTCTACCTCCTCCCATAGTTTTTGGTCCAGCGTTTTCACTGATCTTGGATCCCAACCTCCGACTTTTGCTACTTGTTGGATGCATTTCAAGCGTTTGTTGCATTTCTTTCCACTTCTCGTGCTTGAATTTCCGATGGCGTTGTCCACATTACTTATGTTTCTCAATTGCAACCCACGACAATATTTTAACCAGCAAGCCATTGTGTTACATATCCATTTGCCGCTTTATGAAATGAAAGTGTGGAGTACGTCCAACATGTAGTGGACAGGACATAGTGATCATTCGTCTCAATCGGATCTTGGATCGTCTTTGCAACATCCGGTCGAAGAGAGCCGTTCCGAATATTCTTCTCAACCTCACATCAAGGTCGATATGTATTTGTGTCCCCATGCGTCCAACCTTCCTTCACACCTTTGTTTACAAATGCACGTTGCTTGTGAAGGTTGTTCATCGATCATAGTCGGACGACTTACTAGACGAGGGAGCCCAATCAATTTGTTTTTTTTGGTGTTCAATCCACGTGATCCAACAAATTGGGCAAGATCTCCGTGTCACATTCGTAAGTGGCATTGTCGAATGTTTGATGAGTTTATTGTTGCGGCCAAAATGAAATATAACTCGCTTTTATGCCGCTTGACGACCATCAAACGATGATGGAAGACCAGCTTTGGACGTTGGGGAATGTGCTTCTTTTACCATGTCTCGTAGATTGATAGAGTTGCATCATTCTCCTTGCACTTTGCGTAGACGCTTTTCTTTGTGCCTCGACGCGAAAGGACATCGAGAGGAGTCTCCACGTAAGGTCCGCATCGATGGGATTTTCACGACGCCGGATCACGTCTCGTCTTTTTCATCGAAAGAAGATACGGCATCTAGATTTGCAACGAATTCATGCAAGTCGAGGGAACCTTCGCAACCTCGCACGTGGTTCCACGCAAACCACCGTGGAGGGACGAGCCCTGTGTCCTGGGTTTCCTTCTCCAATCGATCCGCTTCGTCCCCTTTCGGTCTCTCCTTTTGACCGGAAATTCGAACCGTTGGGATTCCCAACGGTCTACTTCTCCTTATCGCTGCCGGGTCGAACCCGACTGTTCGGACACGTGTCCGGGGCGTGTCGGACACGTGCCTGCCACGTGCCTGCTCTCGACCCGGTCCCCGGAGGTCGCTGTGAGGCAGGCAGGGAGAGACGCTGGGAGAGGCGAGGTTAACTTCGACGAAAAAAGAGGGCCCACCGACCTAGGCGAGACCGCAGCAGGCAAAGCACGCACAGCACGCACAGCATGGCGAGCACGGCCGAGCGGATGGCCGTGGCCGCGTCCCGGCGGAAGGAGGTGTGCCTGGAGATCGCGAGACGTGCGAAGGACGCAGCTGGAGCGACAGGAGGATGCGAAACGCGGATGGAGCGGAAAGAAGGATCGATCGGACGGCGGTTTCGAGCCATGGACGCTCTCCTGCGTTGTGCGGAGGCCGTGGAAGCAGCAGCAGATGCAGCAAGAGCCGAAAAGGATGCCTCGTTGGCCTCCAGAAGCTTCCTAGCTTCCCACGATGGAGACATGACCGACCTCGTGGCGGTGCAAGTGGCTGCGAAAGAGGCCGAAGACGCTTCGACACGTGCGAGCGAGGCCGTCTCGGATGGACTGGCCACACGTGCAGCGGCTTCGGCTGCGAACCGAGCGCGTAATTCTGCGGATCAAACTGTCTCGGAGGCTTTGAGACGGTGCAATGGAATCGATGAAGTCTTGGAAGTCGCCCATGCCGCAAAGCTGAACCATGCGGAGGACGCTCGTCGGTTGGCCGCTCGTGCCTACGCGGAGGCGGATGCCTGCTCTTGCTCGCGGTCCTTCCCTCCGCCCTATCGGGCCACAGATGCGGGGGAAGAGGAAGTAGAGGAAGCGCTCGAGAAAGCACTGGAGACCTTGCGAGAGCGATGCGAACGAGCTGCAGAGTTTGTTGCCGCCTTCGTGCTTGGTGCGTTCCCTCTCGAAACGACCATGAAGCAACAGGACGTAGATGTAGGAACTGAGGAAACTGAGCTTGCACTCAGCAGGGTGGAGTACGCCAAAGTATTCTGCGAAAAGATTAGAGATAGTCTGCGAACGGCATGGGAAAAGCTGGAAGCTTTGCACGACAATGGTGACGCAGCACGTTGGGTTCGTCGAGCGGAGATTCTTCGACACAACGATGCAATAATTTCATCAATTGTGGCCCCAAACAGCACTTACAGCACATTGCTGCAGGCAGCAAAGGACGAGGATGGCGGATGGATCCTTGCGAATGGTTGTGGAACACAGCTTCCTTGGGTGGGACTCTCCACTGTGATGCATAGACCACCGTGGATGGATGCATGGATGGATGCTGAGCAGGAAATAGCCATCGAAGAAGTCAGCATCGATGTGCAAGATGTGGATACCATCGGACAATCACTGTGGGCAAACATTTTGCATGCTGTTTCTTGTGCCTCAGTCTTGCAGCAGCCTGCAGCTAGGCGCAACTTTGTACATTCTGTCGCAGGCAGCGTCATGGATTCAATCCGGAGTGCCGCAAGCAAGGGAGATAGTCTCTTTGCAGCTGAAGTGCTTTGCTGTTGTGCACAGGTGATCATCCAGGCAGAAGATGAACCATTCTTTTTAGAGCTAGAGGAGACCAGTGATTCGGTGGGTGAGAGCGATGGGAGCTTTGCTGGCGCTGGGAGCCCATCTGATGGTACACGCATTGTTGGCGAGGGCATCACCGGCAAAACCAGCTTTGTGCTCCAGGACATTGTCGATTTGGCAATGGAGGAAGCTAGGCAGTGTGCAGATGCTGTGGGTGGGGAGATTGCGAGTCGTTTTAGAAAACAGGCCAAAGCTTATGCTCGCAAAGCAGGACTGCGTCTCGCCGCAGCTGCTGGAGTCGGCGATGCACCAGATGCTGATCTTCTCCGAGCGCTCTATCAGCTTGATGAGGATCTATCTAAAATCAGCCAGAAGACAGATCAGATGTCATACTTGCACATTTGGAAGTTCCTTGCGGGATGTGTCGAAGAATTCTTGCGAGAGAAAGTCCTCGCTTCTGCAAAGACCATAAGTAAGCAAGGCATCCTTGCTTTCGCAGCGGATGTGGAAGCAGCAACTGCAGCCATGAGCAACACTGCTCCCAGGAGGGAACACAGTGGAATCCGACTGTCCGTGCGGTGGCGATCGCTACAGGAGGCCATATCCATATCTGAACGCTTCTACTGTGATGAGGACAAGGCAGACGGTAGCCAGAATATCAGCAGCAATGGCTCAGGGACCTCTCTTGATGTGGCGAACCTGAAATGGTTATCGGTACAAGAGGGAGATCACTTGCTTGCAGCGTTGTCGAGGGGCACAAAGGTGGCGGTGAGTTGACGTGCAGTTTCCGAGGGATGATGAGCAGTCGCAGCGACAGGGACACTTTGGTGGTCCCCTATCAATTTCGTGGGCTTCCAGTAGGAGGGACGGGGAGGTCAGGCGGTATTCATCTCATGGAGAGCGAGACGGTGGTCCAAGGTATTCTTGGAGCATGCAGATGGACGCATGAAATAAAGTGAGATGCCCCCCACAGGCGTGATACTCGTAAGGACTCCTGTGGAACGGGGTTGGCTACTCCGGATGAGGGTAAGCAAACAGGAGGTGGGTGGAAGGAAACAGCATATTGAACAAACCAAAAACAGGGAGGGACCACCCTCCCAGTTACCTTACACGCACCATTCCATGTACGGAGCACCCTCTTCAGTAGAGATCTTCCTCCTTGTGGGTCTCGATGGTGCAGTCGGCGGTAGGGTACGCCACGCAGGTGAGCACGAATCCGTTGCCCATCTGGTCGTCATCCAAGAAGGATTGATCGGACTGGTCGATGGTTCCTGCGGTCACCTTTCCGGCGCAGCTGGAGCAGGCTCCGGCGCGGCACGAGTAGGGCAGGTCGATTCCGGCTTCCTGTGGTTGTTTCATGGCGCATTCGTCGTTTCGTCAGTCTTGGATCCACGCGTCCGTTCCAGTTCTTTCGTGGGTCCACGGCACATGGGCTCTTCCGTTCCTGTTCTATCGTGCATCGGATGTGTTTCGTACGAGGGTTTCGTCCGTGTCTGTTTCCTCCCACCACCCGTGCGTCTGCGCCGTCCACACGTGCACGTGTGTCGCATCGTTCGTGGTTCCGCACGCACCTCAGCAGCATCCAAGATGTAGGTGTCTTCGGGACACTCGATGGTTTCTGTCCCGTCCGGCGTCACCAAGGTGACGGTGTACGCACGAACTTGCAGGCGTGCTCCGCGGGTGGCGCGCTGCAGGCGTGCCACGGGGCTGCGGAGTGCGGTTCCACGCACACGGGACACGGCGGAGAGGCGGGCGGTTGCCATGGCGGTGGTACGAGCAGCTTCACGTGCGATGCGACGTCGAGGTCGAGCTTTGTGGTGGTGCGACGTGGATCGCAGGCGGCGGATGACAACTGATCCATTCGTGGATCCATCGGGGTCCTTTCCCACCCTTCCGAACAGACCCGAAGCCATCCCCTTTCGATTGGGAAAGACCGTCCGGTTCACCCGGGTGGAGAACCCAGGGGTCCGTCCCTTCTAGAGCCAAAGGGGAGGAGACAGGGGGGGATCCCACCCGGGTCGTTCAACCCCGTGCACCACCCCGGAAAAGGAGACGGACAGCGACGAGGACGGGAAGGAGGTGCCGGGAAAGGAAAGGAGAAAAAGAGATCCTCGACGGGGGATGGTTTGGCCATGGACACGTGGAACGCGTCTGAAACCCTACCCACGGTAGGAGAGACGGATTGAATGGATCGATGGAACTGAGACGATCGAAACGAGGGTGGGCGAGGGGATCCCACGACCGTACGTCCGGAAGACGCGAATCCTCGTCGATCCACGTCATCGGTCTCGACCTACGTCCATACGATCGTACGGTTTTTTTTCTTTTTTACGAACGTAGATCGCAGAGACGCCCGTTCGGGGTGACGTTATCCAACCGAGTGGCTGAGGTTCGGGTACCTTCGCCCCAGGGAGGACCTCTCGACCAATCAGCGGCCAGGAAAGGAGACCTGGACGAAACCCAAAAACGAACGGATGGCAGGTCCCCGTGGCCCACCCGAAAAGATCTCGATCCAATCCACGATTTTCATCGATACGAACGAGAGGAAAAACACAGAGAAACGAGAGAGGACGAAAAAGAGCACGACCGGACTGGCAGGTGGTGGGGAAGAGGCGCGCACGGTGCAAGGACGAACAGACGAAGGCGTCAGGCGAGACGATTCGATGCGTACGTCGCCTGCACGTCGCACGGTGGTAGACACGCACGACTGTCCCTTCGGATGCGAAGGAACGGACGCTCCTGGTCCCCTTGGTCCCACCTTTCCCACGGCGAGTCCTTCTTCCATTCCGCTCCTCCATCCATCCCTTCCCATCGGATCTGCACCTGTCAAGTACGTCCTTCCGCACCCGCATCACCCTCCACGCATTCGTCCACGCCTGCATCCACGTACGTGCGCATCTTCGTCGTGTCTCGTCGCACCTGCACGTCCTTCCTCGTCCTGCTGCTCCACCGTGCCATCCTTCGATCCAACCCGCATCGTTCCCTTTCAACCCCATCCACTTCTCCCTTTCGAACCCGATTCATCTTTCCTTTCGATTCGTGTGTCTCCTTCCTTCTTATCAAATCCATCCACTTCTTCCTTTCGAACCCGTCCCATCCTTCCTTTCAAACCGTGGATGTCCCTTGGTAGAAAGGGATCACGTGGTGGTGGGTGCACGTGCGCCAACGTCGCCATCACCGACGACGAAAGCGAAGCGGAGCTTCGTCGACGTCGTAGCGCGTGCAAGCGCGACCGTGCGAACGGGAAGGAGGGAAGAGAAGACGCACGTCGCCATGGCCGGGATCCGAAACGCACGCGCCGTCGTCCGTGCTGCCGCACGAGGTGCGAGACGTGTCGAAAGGGACGTGGACGAACCGACGTAGAAGAGACTGACACGTGAAAGCACGAAACGACGATCTGCGACGATGGACAAGCAGCCTTCGCGTCCCAAGCGTCGGCGAGGACGGCTGCGATGGAAGAAAACGCAACGCGAAACGCAGGACACGCCTCCAAAGCTGCGGTTTGGAGCGCAGTGGGTGTCACGGCCGTTGGGTTTGCGGCGTGGATGCCATTGGCACATGCCAAAGAACAAGAAGCAGACCTGGAACAAGTGAAGAAGATGATCTGCCAAATCATCGAAGACGATCCAGACATGGGACCCACACTGGTGAGGTTGGCATGGCACACGTCTGGCACCTACGACAAGACCACAGGCACCGGAGGATCCAACGGAGCCACCATGCGATTCACGCCAGAAGCAGACTTCGGTGCCAATGCCGGACTTCATTTGGCACGCAACGTGTTGGAGCCCATCAAAAAAGCGCATCCCCAGCTGTCGTATGCCGATCTGTGGACGTACGCCGGATGCGTGGCCATCGAAGAGATGGACGGACCCACTGTCACTTGGAGACCTGGACGGGTGGACAAGGGACCGGAATCGTGCCCACCAGACGGCCGCTTGCCAGACGGGGAGAAAGGCGGACCTGCTGGTACCACTCAGCACGTCCGCGACATCTTCTATCGCATGGGATTCAACGACCGAGAGATCGTCGCGTTGATTGGTGCGCACGCCCTCGGAGAATGCCACACGGATCGCAGCGGCTACAAAGGACCGTGGACTCGCATGAAAACCACCTTCTCCAATGAATATTACAGGGAACTGCTTGAAAACACATGGACCCTCAAAAAATGGAACGGTCCTCCCCAGTTCGAAGACCCAACCGGAGAGCTGATGATGCTTCCAACAGACATGGCCCTGATCTGGGACTCTGACTTTCGCAAGTACGTGGAAATGTACGCCAAGGATCAGGACCTGTGGTTTGCTGATTTTGCGAAAGCATTCCAGAAGTTGGAAGAACTAGGATGCGACATGGAAAAGCCATGGTGGAAGGTCTTTTAATGCGATGCAATACGTTCAATCGTAACATTATTTCTACTGCACTCAATGACATCTTTTCTCCACTCCGGACATCTCTGAATGCCCTGTAATCCTGGGGCACAGAGCTTCTGCACGCAGGTCGATCCTGTGCCAGAAGAGACCTCTACCGGTAAGCATTAGCTCCAACCTTCGATAGCGTACGAATGAAACCATGCCTGAACACCGATGCTTCAGCAATCTGGAAACCACTAACAAACAGGAAGCACAGAAAACAAAAAGTCCAATGGACTCTCCAAAACTGGAACGGCACACACCGGAAAATGTTCCAAGCCAATCTTTGAGAACAGACGTCCGGTCCCCAAATCTCTCAGAGGGAGCTTGTGTAATCATAGTCTCCGCATGTCTTTCTGCATTGAAGAAGTTTACGACTCGTGCCAAACCGGGCAGCAAGCATGACACTTTCGAGAGAGGCTGCTACTGGGTGTACCACAAATGGTACCCTACGCAGGATTACGCTGATGCCGTGTCTGGAAGAGCAACTGAGAGGCGGTCAGGGCTGTCCGTCAATCAGGTCAGACTCTCAGCTCCGCGATGCTACCAGAAAGAGTAAATCTGGGCCTGCTGCAGAAGCTGGAAACTAAACTGGCAAACAGTCTATGTAAACAAGACATGGTCAACTCGCCGCATTTTATCCATGATGCTTGATTAGACAAATTTGAAGGGATTCAGCAGATATTATATGTGAGTGAATTTGTCTACAGAGTACGAAGCAACTCGTAAGCATCAAGTCTTGTTCAGGTGGAAGCAGCAACAACAGGGGTTCAACATTTTTACATCTATCCCCGATTAGAATATCGCCTTCTGTCACTGGAGTAGCCTGTGCTACCATGGCGATGTTCTGAACCATTGCCCATATTCATGTCCCCGAAATCTTCTGCAGTGTCCGCCACACCCGAATCGATGTCCTCAGCAGAAAAACCTCGATCATATAGTGCGCGCTTCTGAACGTCAAGGAGAATATTGTATGCATCTTGCAAGTGCCGGAACTTTCTATCTGCATCCCTCTTTTCCTTTGATGTGCGGTGTGCATTCTTGTCTGGATGGTATTTCAAGCATGCCTTCTTGTACGCCTTCCTTATTTCCACTTCGGTTGCCGTGCGTCGAACTTCCAGCAAGTGGTAGAAGTCCACATATTTGTGTTTCCTCACAGTATTTGCAGCTTCCTTCACTAGCTTTCGGATGTCGGGAGACTGTGGGTCTAGCTCCTGTACCTTCTCAAAGTCACGCAGTGCGTCCTCAAAATTTTCTAGTTCCGAATGAATGTGGGCTCTCCTCAGATATGCTTTAGTGTACGTTTCATCTAACTCTATGGCGTAAGTGCAGTCAACCAGTGCATCCTCTAGATTTTCCAACTTGATCAACACGGCTGCCCGATTGCAGGCGCACTGGGCGACGAGGCTATTTCTGACATTGGGATCAACATTCATGGCCGCGGTGTAGTGCTGGTACGCTTCTTCCCACCTACCGAATTGGAAAGCTTGGTTCCCCTTTTGCTTATTGTTTTGCACTGCCTGCACAGTATCCATGAAACGCTTGGCATGCAGATTCTTCGGGTCAGATGCCAAGGCTTGTGCAAAGTATCTCTCTGCGGCCTTTGTGTCGCCCATCAGGTAGCTAGCCTCTGCCCGTATGGAAAGGATCTCGGAAGCATGCTTACTCCCATCCACCTTGAGACCTCTGCAGAGGGCAAGCGCTTCTTGATGCTTTCCTCTGGTGAGAAGGACTCTCCCCATGGCTACCTTGAATTGTTCTACGTTAGGGGCTATTTCCATGGCTTTCTCGATAAGCTTCATGTTTTCCCTGGTAAGAGTCTTTCCATTGATGGCTTTTGCCTTTTCTACGATGGATATGGACCTGAGGTCTTGCTCCACCTCTGCACCCTTGGCCCGTGCTTGCATGAGCTGTGCTTTGGCTTGCTCCACATCTCCCAAACACAAGTATGCTTTTGCGGCCCTGCTGTATCCTTTCACATAGAAAGGATCCACCTTGCAGGCCTTGACAGCATCTACGGCCGCTTCTTTAAACTTCTTCAGCATGTAGTAGGCAGCGGATCGATTTCCATAGAGTGATGCCAATTCTGGACAGAACGAGATGGCTCTGGAGTATGCCATCACTGCATCTTCGTACTTCCTCGCCTTGAAGAATGCGTTTCCCTGTGCTTGCAGTTTTTCTTCATCTTCTGGGCTGATTCTGGATCTCCTTCCATGTCGCATGACGATGGCAGTGACGGCTCTCCTGGCGTTTTCGACTTCGTGGCTGGCCGGTTGGTTGTCTCCTGGTGCTGGAGGCACCCGTAAGAAGCTAGGATCGAGCTCTCTGGCTCTTCGAAAGGCCACTTTGGCTTCATCTACGAGTCCCAAGCTTTCGGCCGCGTCCCCCAATGCTTTCCACGCTTCTGCATCTTTTGGATTGTGGGCCACCTTTGGACAGGCGGCTCTGGCTGCCATGGCTGCTCTTCTCATCCTCTCTTCACGAGCGGAAGAGGATGCAGGTGAAACCATCCGCGACATCGCACTTGTTGCCGCGTTTTGTGGAATGAAGACGGCGGTGTGGTCCTCAGTTCCACTGCCATGCCACACACCACTGACCCTGGCTCGGACAGCAAGCTCACGTCCCGACCCCACGACGGAAACGCCTCAGAAAAACACAGGAGGAGCGGTCGGGATTACCCTGGGAGGGACGAGGGAGGGGGAGCAGGGACGCGTGTGCTCGTCGGTAGATGGAAGAGATTCGGCGGCATGGAGAGGAGACCATTGGGAGGAAGAAGGAGATGGTGGCATGGAAGGCAGAGGATGGGTTTCCGCCTCCCATCCACGGCATTCGTCGACAAATCACAACACCATCCGATGGGACATGCTCCGTCCATCGACCTACCCACGATCCATGGGAGAAAGCAGACGAAGGTGAGAGACGTGCTCGAGAACGAGTCGAACAACGCACGATTGACAAGACGCAACACGAGTGGAACGGATACACACGAGCGGACATTCCACTTCAAACGTCGCAACGCTTCGATGCTCGTTCTTCCCGTGGAGTGTGAAAGCATGGAAGGCGGGGAGCTCCGTCGACAAGTGCAAGGATGAGGCGAGGAAGGGACGAAAATGTACGATAGAGGCACGGCGCAAAGGAAGAACAAAAACGACCAACCCGTGCGCAAGAAGTTGGAGCCTCTGCTTTTTGAATTCTCATACATACGTGTGCATGTAACCAAGCGTGGACAACGAGCTTGTTCACAACGGATGCACTTCGATGCGTCGCTTCTTGGCAATTAAACGTGGTGATTGCGAGCGATTGCGATCGAGGCATTTGACTTCTTGATAATCACCTTGTTTCGATTTCAAGACGAGGATTAAAGGTGAGGCTAATTGCAACTACAAGGATTGCGCGCTCTATCGAAAGACAGGGAGCATGACGTCGCAAGTGATGATGGTCGTTCGATTGTTATCTTTGAGCGCTTGGATTGCGCGCTCTATCGAAAGACAGGGAGCATGACGTCGCAAGTGATGATGGTCGTTCGATTGTTATCTTTGAGCGCTTGGATTGCACAGTGATTTCTTGGACGGGGGCACATCGAATCGTTCGTGGAATTGCTCCAAGTGTTCACGTTGCGAAAATCACTTCAATTGCTTTCAAAGAATGCATCACGTAAAGGAGTCGAGTGGGTGCGGCATACCTTTTCGTTCCTCGGTTGCCTCGTTCGCTGCCGAGGTGGAAAGTGCGTGCGAGCTCCACAAGGTTTCCCCCATGTAGTGGACGTCGGGCGCCTTGTTGGAGAGACCCTAGTTACGATTCGTTTGTTTCATCAAAGTGCCAAACTCCATACTTTGTCCTCCACCTCGATTTGTCCCACGGAGGATGAGCAAGGAGACCAAGATACCTCGGTGTTTGGTTGGCACTTCTCCTTCCATGCGGAAGGGGTAGAGACGAGCGCGAAATGTGCATTGTGTGCATCGTGGACGATCGCACGAGACGCGACATATTTTGATGTGGATGAAGGACGGGACAAGCGCCACGCACGGCCATGGATCGCGTTCTCGTGGACCCATGCATTCGCACGAGACGCAATCAAACACGTGCGTCCACGGAAGAGCGCGTTGCATGCCTTGCAATTCCGATCTCGCACCATGTCGTCTCTTCCACGTCTCGTCTCTCCGACCCCTGCGCGTGCGCATCTCCGTTCGTCCGAGCGCACCTCGTCGCCATTCGGTCGCGCCACGCGCACAACGATTGGCCCGTGCCGTCTTCCCCTTCGTTCCACGCGTTCCTCCCATGTCTCTCCTTTGCTTCACGCGACGCACGCACGTCCCACGTGTCTTTTGCTTTCGTCCACGAATGGGACGGTGGGCTTGTCCTTTGGACCTTCTCCCCCCTCCTTCGTGTCGCCATTCGTTGTGAACCCATCGCCGACTTCACAACGGTGGTGTGCACGAGGATGGCGGACGACGATGGCGACGTGATGCGCACGTCGATGGCGGATGCGACGGTCCAGGCGCACGTGGCGAAGGTGGGAGGTGCGGAGGAAGGTGAAAGGACCAAAAGGAAACACGCCTACGTGGACGACGTGGCGGAAGAAGACGACGACGAAGACGAAGACGAGGAAGACGAGGAAGACGAGGAAGAAGAAGAGGTGCGACGCATCGCAGGCGTGCGTGCGATGCAGCGGACGAGGTTCACGTCGCGACGTACCATGCTTTCGTGCTTCGTGTCGTCGTTCGCGTCTTGGTGGCGTCGACGTGTGTGCGGCGAGGCTCGCTTCCACGACGTGCGACGTAGGGTTTGGTGCAGCCGAGCACGACGTGACGACGGCGTGAAACGCGTTACTGACGTGGACATGGCGCGCGTGCGACGTGGCAGGAGGACGGACGAGCTCGTGGCGGTCGACAGGAAGGGCCGCGGTACAAGCGGAGCCGTTTCATCGACGACATCGCCGACGTCGGCGACGACGAAGACGAAGACGAAGAGGAAGGATGGGATGAACAAGGCGAGCTGATGGACGACGAAGGAGAACTGCCGGACGAAGGACAGATCCGAAAGATGCATGCGAGGATGGAAAGCAGAGCCAGGCAAAAAGAACAGACCGACGAAGAACTGGAACGGTTCATCGAAGAAAGGTATGGGAAAGGAAGCCAACGATACGAAGAATTCGAACTGGAAGAAGCAGATCAGAACGAAGTGGAACAGCAAGGATTGCTCCCCACCGTCCAAGATCCCAAACTGTGGATGGTCAAGTGCAAAACAGGACACGAAAGAGAAGCGGCCATCAGCATCATGCAAAAACACGCCGCACTCGTCCGAGAAGGCAAACCCATGTCCATCTGCGCCGCTGTCAGCCAAGACAAGCTCAAAGGATACGTATACGTGGAAGCCGTGAAAGAGACACAAGTTCGAGATGCCATCGCTGGATTGCGCATCATCTACCAAAAAATCAAGCTCGTACCACTGGGTGAAATGGTGGACGTGCTCACCGCTGCTGGAAGAATGACCAAGCAACTTGCGCCCGGATCCTGGGCACGGGTCAAAAGCGGGACCTACAAGAACGATCTGGTGCAAGTCGTGGATGTGAGAGAACAAGACAATGCAGCCACCGTAAAAATCATACCAAGGATCGATTTCGCCCTGCTGGCGGCCAAGATCGAAGGGAGGGCCGAGAAGGGAAAAGCACCCGTCCGACCACCAGCACGCATGTTCAGCGCATCTGAAGCGCGGACGCATGGGCTGGCACTAGATCGAACCATGAGAGATCCCTACACGGGCGAACCCTTTGAAGTATTCCAAGGCCAAAGGTTCCGAGACGGATTCATGTACAAGGATGTGTCCTTGAAAAGCCTCAAGGTGGATGGTGTCGTACCCACGCTGGAAGAGTTGGAGAAGTTCCAGCTGAGCACTAAGAAGACAGATCGCAATGGAAACGGGCCCACCTCTGACCTTGCCTCCTTGGCTGCAGCCCTTCCAGAAGAGGGAGAGAGCAAGCTGACCGATTTCACAAAAGGAGATGTAGTGGTGGTGCGAGAAGGAGACCTGAAGCACCTCAAGGGGAAGGTGCTTCGTCGCACAGAGGACAGCCAAGTAGAAATCATGCCCATGCACCAGGAGCTGAAAGAGCCACTGACCTTTGCACCTGCACAGATCCAAAAGTTCTTCTCGGTAGGAGACCATGTCAAGGTCATGGGAGGGAGGCACGCTGGAGAAACTGGCCTCATTGTCAAGGTCAATGAGGGGCCGGGCGTCGCATCCATTTTCAGTGATTCTAGTCGGGAAGAAATGCAGTGTTTTGTGCGTGACCTGGCCATCTGTGTGGAAGTTTCTGATGGCGCACTTACCTTCGGGCCCTACGAGCTCCATGATCTGGTGGCTCTGGATGCCACGACGGTAGGGGTGATCGTTCGCGTGGAAAGAGAGCGATGCCATGTCCTCACAAATCAAGGCAGAGTGGAAAAGCCCGATGTTAGGCTCTGCGAGCTCAAAGATATCAAGCGTAAGATCTTTGCAAGGAATGCAACTGCCCAGGATGCGCACATGAACAGCGTAAAAGTAGGGGATATAGTCAACATCTTGGATGGTCTTGGAGCCTCTGCTAGCTCGTCACTCACCGGTACAGTCATGCATGTGCAGAGGGGAAGTCTCTTTCTCATGTGCCGGGGCGAAACAAAGAACGGAGGAGTGATGTGCGTGCCTGCTCGAAACTGCCGTGTTCATGGTGGCACCGCAGAGGGTCAAAGTTTTGAATTGGCATCTCGCACGCCAGGCCGCATTTCTGCACAGCTTATGTCACCGGGGCGTAACATGGTGCATGCTTCGAAGGAAGTTTTGCATTCGCCAACCAGAGGGGGGCATGGATACGGAGCACCATCCCCAGGAGCATTCAGTGGTCGTTCTTCTGGTCCCCGTCGTGAATCGGGCTTGATAGGGATGGAGACGAAAGTTGTGAAGGGGCCATACAAAGGGTACAAGGGCAAGATTGTTGATGCTACAGACACTACGGTCCGGATCGAGCTGCAGGCTCAGTGCAGGACCGTCACAGTCCAAAGGAAGCAGCTGCCAGAAAATCTGGCTGGAGGTCATCACAGGGAACCACGGGGTGCAGGAAGTTACTCTGGCGTACCATCGACGCCCTTCTATGGTGCTGCTGCAACGCCTTTCCATGACAGCTTCGGTTCTCGGACTCCGATGTATGGCAGTATGGGTGCCCCCACACCAATGAGAGATAGCAGCACTCCTTGGAACCCACAGGCATACTCTTCCGTTCTTCCCGACTCCGGGTTTGCTCCAACACCATACGACAAACCTGGGGGAGGCTATGCATTTACAGCAGAAGAGCACACCAACATCAGTAAGACTGCCGAGGACGATGGTTGGAGTGCTCCATCTCCACCTAGAGGCACTGGGTACAGCACTTTTGAAAGCACAAGCAAGCCGCAGCCAGGTGGTAATGTCCAGTATCCCCCGCCACCCAATGCTGTCCCTGCCCCTCTGCCAGCAACAATGCGACCACAAGAGCCTGTTGCGCCTATGCCAGCTGCTTTTCCACCTCCGCCATCCTTACCACCTGGGGCCTTACCTGGTCCACCCCCTCTTCCACCGCAGGACCCTCGAAGCACCACTGCTGGCCAACCTATGCAGTATCCTGGCCCGCCCCCACTGGCAGAGGCTAGAGCTCCGTCGAGGCTGGTCCTGCTACCAGGTTCACTGGTGAGATACGGCAATCAGCTCCACGGAGTGGTGTTGAACGATTCAGGTGACAATCTTCAAATCAAGACAGGGACTTACGAAGCAGATGGGACCTTTACTGCTACCGGACAAAACACCATCTCCTTAAAGGAGGTTTCCATTGTCCAGCCACAGAGAAAGCAGCGTGTCATACTACTGCAAACTGAGAATCGTGGCAAAGTTGGTGAGCTTGCCAGCATTGACAAAGGAGATGGCATTGTGAAGTTGGAAGGTACATCTGGGGATATCACGCTCGTGGCAATGGATACTATTGCTCCATACATAGCAGTGTGAGGTCAAAGTTGTGTGTTCTTTGAGGCAAAGTTACCCTTGACAAGTTTTGAATTCCTCCTGTTAGTCAAGTTTGAGATTGAAATAAAGTTTCGGAGCTTCTGGACAAAAAAGACGAATGAGTTGCGAGTATTGATTGCTGAGTGACTATGTGGCAAGTCAATCCTTTTTGTGCCGTCTGGGCTAACTTCACAACTGTCCTAGAAAGGAAGCCCTCTCCTCAAGTGTCACTCTTTTATCGATTGCATAGTCTGAAGTAGCAAATGAAAGAAGTTCGATTCGATGATACAATGGGAGTCAACGTGATTCACATAAGCATATCGTCATGCAGTCCAGTGAGCTCTTGGTGCAGGGCTTGCAGTTGCTCAGAAAGCATGACGACACGTTGTTCTGCTGCTTTCACGCGATACTGTGCCTTCTGTGACACCGCGACTGCTTCCTCTTTGGTACGTTTTTCCCATTCTGCTTTTTGTTTCGTCAAGTCAGCAACCTGCTCTCTCAACTCCTTGATAGTGAACTCGGCTTTGGCAATTTCCTTTGATGCATGAGTACGATGAGAGTCGCGTTCAGCTTCACTTCTCTTGAGTGCTCTTCTGGTGTCTTCTAATTCACGATTTTTCTCTGCTAGCTCACTCCTCATCCTCTCCATCTCGAGGCTTTGATCTCGAGCAGCAGCTTCCTGGATCTGTAGCTTTGCTTCAAACTCATTCCTCACGTTCTCCAACTCTTTGGTATCATCCACAGTGGTGGTTTCCTGTTCTGGCGAAGAATTTTGCTCTGCACTGGCTTGCACTTTGTCGACTTCTACAATTTGCATTGCTTCCTTCCTTGCCATCATCTCTTCTTGCTCTTGTTCTGCTTTTTTGCGCCTTTCTTCTTCCTCAGCGCGCTTCCTTGCCTCGACCGCAGCTTTCCATTTGGCCTCTTCTTGAGCTCTTCTCTCTGCAGCAGCTTGCTGCATGGCAGCCACCCGCTGAGCGGTGGCAATCCTCTCTTCTTCGGCTGCACTCGTTTGTGGCTTTGTATGTTGTGCATGTGATTGGGGGGTGGGTTTTTCTGATGGCCTGTGCGAGCGAGCATCGGTCCTCGACGCTCCATTGTGTATCCTGGAGAGCACGCTGGCTATGTCTCTTGCACTTATGGACAAAGTGGCATCCACCTCATTGTCCTGGGCATCGTTTTCCTTGGATGAATATGCGTTGTTGCCGGCAGCATTGGAACGCTCTGTCTTAGCGGTCTTGCACTGCATTTCTTTTCCCTTTTGCGGGGTTTCTCCCACCATCTCTTGCAGCCTCTCGTAGTAGCTTTTTCCCTTCCACGATTCTTTCAGCGCATCATGCAAAGATCTCCCGCCCAGCGCATCGTCCTTGGGATGTTTCTTTTGCTCCACGCTCTCCGATCCCGGAAGGAGGTTGTCTGCCAGTTGACCCAGCTCACTGGTCATTCGCAAAATTTCCGCGTGCGTCATATCTGCAGATGGGAGCGCAGCCATAGACTTCCTGCGGCCTTGTTTGTGTTGCGCTTGGCTTTGGTTGCCACCGATGCTCTTGCGTCTGTCCTTCCTGCTTTGTTCCTTGGGGCTGTTGATGGCACCGTCCAGCACGCTCTCCAGCGGGGATCCGGTCACCATGTCTCCAAACACACATGTTTTGCGCCTGGTGCGTTTTTTCCTGGCCGAATCGCATGCCAGCCTGCGTTGGGTGTTTGGCGACTGTTGCGACGTGGAGGTGGACCACGGCGTTTGGATCGTTCCGTTGCCGTTGTTTTTGCATCCGTCTCCTTCTTCACCTTCCACTTGTTTCACAGAAGATTCGCTTCGCAGCTTCGGCACCACCATGGGTTGTCGCAGCTCTTCTTCCAGCGGTGGTGGTGCCCATCCACTCTTCCTCCGACGACGAACCGCACCGATCTCCGATCCGGACTTGCGTGGCTCCGTCTTCCGCGTGGCGCTGGGCACGTTGCTCAAGTCCGCCATGGCGCTTCTCGTGGGCTCCTCCGCCATCTCTTTCGTCGTCGTTCGACGGAGATGCGCGTGCGCGCACTGCAAACACGAAGCGAAGACGCGACCAGCTGTCGCTGCACCGTTTGAATCGAAACGGTCGTCGGACCGTCCGAGGACACGCCCCGTGCTCCTCCACTCGCAGGGGAGGAGGGGAACGATCCTCGACGGGCCATGGGCTGATGCCGGTTTCGAAAACCGAATTCGATCGGATCCGCGGATGGAATGGAACGAGAAAGGAAGAGGAAAGGGTCCCAACGGGCGGGTCCAACGGCTCTATCGTCCGGTTTGTCTGTGGGTCTCTTGGATCCTTCGCATCCACCATCTCGACGTGCGAGTGTGTGACGCAACTGCAGGGAAAGACGGTGCGTGGGACGGAAGATGGCCCCGCTGGAAAGACACGAAAGGTTCAGAAGGTGGCATTAGAACTAAGAGCGCGTTGGCGTTTGCGAGGCCGTCGACGTGTCTTGGAAAGGGCGTCGAGAAGGGAATGAAGAACGACACCGAGAATGAGGACGGTCACGTCCATTCGTGCTTCGGTGTCGGCTTTCAAGCGGCCGCAAACGACCAATCGTGAAAATTCGTCTTGTAAATATCGCAACTTCTCGCCAACAAACCTCCGATTTCATGGGCGTGCTCATGCCGGCTTTCGTGAATGTGCCCTCCGCACCTCTCGGAGGGAGCACAAAGGACAAAAAACACACGACAACGTTTGTGGCACGCAAAGTACCCTACAACCGAAAAATGGTATGATTGGCCTACACCGACGAGTGCACGAATTGCGTACGCAAAGCAAAGGCAAAGGGAATTGAAGGAAGGCACAACATCATATGCAACGACACATGATATTGAGTTGTACATGTCCAAGTTGAAAGGTCCAAGGCCTTCGAGGCAAAAGCACGATCGCTCCGTCGGTAAACGGCTTGGAATCAAGGACGCGAAGCGCATGGGTCCCTTTTCTCGCCGACGTTTCTCAAAAAAGGGCGACTTGTTGAGTTTCCTCGACGGGGCTTCGAGTGCGAATTGTGCATCCTATTTCGCTTCATGGGATGAAAAGATCGTGCGTGCGTGGTCTACCAGTGTCGTGGATCTCATGCTCGAGCGTCATCGCACGGAACGATATGTATTGGTTTTCCCCGACGAGGTGTGGTGCGGTGGGGGGCATCGTCGGTTTTATCCACACCAATGTGGATCTCACGGATGGAAAGGTGAGAAGAAACTTCCTTCTTCTTCGACCTTTCCTTCCGCCACTTCTGGATCCGGCGACCGTCCATCTACCTTCGGACGGATCCGCACGGCGTTTTCTCTACCTTCGGTTCTTCGAACCGTCGCACGCACGTCTGGATGTGTGTCTACCACGCCATCGTGGCTGCTGTTCTTATCTGGATAAGTCCTCCTTTCGTGCGATGTGGACCGTCAGTGGTCGATCCCACCCACTCGACGGGATCGTGCCTTCACGGCACACGTCATCTTTCGCCCGAAATCACCCCATAAGTCCCTTGGATCTCCTCGCCTAGGAGACGTGGCCCGTGGAGGAACGTCTCGGACGCCCCCCCTCCGTGTCGGGAGGGTCGGGACCCTCACCCGAGATCTCGAAATCTTCCCCTTTTTTCTTTTTTTCCTTCCTTTTCGTCTGCCTGTTTCTCCCACAAGATCTCTCCGAAATGCGAATATCTGCAGATCCGGGTCCCACGTGGTCGGCCTTTCGTGCCCTCGATCGCCGTCTCATTTCCCTCTTACCTCGTCAGTCATTCGAGAGCGATCGGGTCGTCTGCAAGTTGGATTTCAGACGCGTGGATCGGGTTCCAGGCGGCGGATGCGACACGTTCGTGGCCATCACTTCTCGACGTGTCGATGGCGAACATGCACGTGGACGTGCCTTGCAGCGCACGTGGGACGTGGAAGAGGCTGCCGAGACATGCTTGGAACGTGCGTGCTCGGACGAACGCGAGCTTGCGACGTGGAGGAACGACGCGAGCGTCGTCGGAAGGGGGACAAGGAGCCACCACCAGCACGTCCTTGAAACATGGCGACGCGTACGAAGTGGTGCTGCGAAAGCCACTCGGACTCGTGTTCTGCACGGGTGCGGACGGTGGAACGTACGTGGACGAAATTGTGCCAGGTGGACATGCCGAAGCCGACGGTAGAGTGCAAGTAGGAGACAAAGTGGTGCGAACTTCGGCGGTCTTTGGCGACAAGATGTGGGACGCCGACGATCACGCCAGAACAATGGCCGCCATCATCGGGAGGAGCGGAAGCGTGGCCTTTCGTTTGCGAAGGAGAGACGGTCAGAGAGTCGCCTCCACTCATTCCTCGCTGCACGATGCGGCAGTGAGGGAATCGGAAGTGACGGGCCAAGACTGGCTCCACACCAGCTACGAAAGGGCGAGGGAAAGGCAAAGGATGAGGAAAGATTTGCTCTCGCACGGACTCATCGAATTCAGGGGAGGGAAGTTCGAAGATGCGCTCCAGTGCTTCAAAAAGGTGCTGGTGCTCAATCCAGAGAGCAAGGAAGCAGCAGTAGCATACTACAACTTGGCCTGCTGCCATTCCGTGATGCTCGGGTCCGTGGAGGAAGGAATGAAGTGCCTAGGTAGGGCACTCTCTTTGGGATTTCAAGATTCTGGGGAAATGCTGCAAGATGCCGCTCTAGCACATCTCCGGGAAAACGCCAAGGAAGAATTCGATGCGCTGATGAAGGAGTACGACGTGGGAACAGGGTTCCTGAATGACGAGTTCGTGGAGGCGGTGCTCAAAGTGCCAAAGGCAGCTTTTTACTTTATAGGAAAGGGTTTACATGCAGGGAAGAATCTTGCAGGCTCCTTGCCTTTCGTGAAGAGACTCAGATCTCCTCTGGAGGAAGTGGCCAACACTATGAAGGAAAACATCCCCCTGAGCTCTGTGGAAGACATAATCACCGGCGCTCCTTCCAATTATCCAGAGCGCGTTGCAATCAGAGCAAGGGATATTCCGTCCGACAATTCACTCTAGGCGTTCGGCACAAACACGCATGTTGAGACGTTATGTCTACCTCTTGTCAATTTTTGTAATTTACCGTTGATCGGATTCACATGTCTATTTGCAAGGGTCTCGATGCTCTCGTCAGTTGCTCTATGTCTCAAATGCCAGCAATACCAGCAAAAGGATCCTTGCTCGGGGAAGACCCCAGCTTGTGATCCCTTTGAAAGTGCACCGGTGAGGGGCCCTTGTCCGACAATCCCAGTGAAGCCAAGGGAGAACCCTTGGGGATTCCGACTGCATTGCTCCCAGCTTGGTCAATACGGCTGGTTTCTGCAGATGATTGTGCTCCCGTTCCGCGCCATGCTTGCGTTCCTGTGACAGGCGCTGCTCCTGTTTCACCGAGCAGCTCATCCAGATCGATGGGCCCTCCACCACGCGTGCTTGAGGCGGGTGGTTGGGAAGTGGCAGGAAGGGCAGCATCTCCTGCACCAGCATCGGTGAACTCGCCAAAACCATCGTCGCCCTCTTCGCCCAAATTGCTCTCTTGCAGGGGTGGCATGGATTTAAAGAGGTCTTCTTCTTCCTCCTCAGGGACGGTCTCTTTGGCGTCGACGTCAAGTTGCCCCACCCGTGCCGCAAGCTGCGAAAAAGGATCTTCCTCCGAGGCGCTGGCTGGCTGCGGGTCGCTAGCCCCCAAATCCAGCAGGTTCACCTCGTCCTGTTGCATGGTAGGAGCAGTGGAGGACGTCGCCGCAGGTGCTGGGGCAGCTGGCGTTACTTTGATGTTTGAGAAGGCCTGGCTTATTTCTGGTTTGATTCTCGTGCTGGAGAGCTTCTTTTTGTTTTTTTCTTCGTAGGTGTCCTCGTAGTCTTCCTCGTGGAACTGGCCTTGTGCCTTCAGCTTTTCGATTCTTGTCCTTGTTGCTTCCATGGGACCGTCTGCGAAACCTCCGGCCCCGTATCCTCTTTCTTCACCTTCTTCTGGTGTGTCTTCGAACTTGCTGGACGTGTATTGGGCGCTGGCCCATTTGCTGTAGGGTGCGGCTGGATCATTTGTCTTGTCAAAGGAAGGTGTGGTGTCGTATCCTCCCATTCGACTTTCCGAAGCTTGGAACGAGTCGCGGAACGAGGCGTTCCTTCCTTGGAATCTCATTTGATCCGACGAAACACCGCCGTACTTGGTGGCGTTGGCCCTGGCTTTGGCACGTTCCATCCGGATGGCCTCGTCGTCTTGCAGCAGGTTGACGAGTATTTGGGCGCGGTTCCTGACGTTGAGTCCATGATCTTTTCCTTTCTTATCGACGTATTCGAAGAACTTGAGCTTTTGCAGCACGTCTAGGTTGGCTCGCAGTTCGTCGATGAGTTTGGGCGGTCCGTTTTTGATGAGGTGTTCGAGGAGGAGCATGGACTTGTACACGTGCCTCCAGTTGTGTTCTTTGTCTTCCAACCTCCTTGCGATCACGCCCATGATTTGTCGGTAGCTTTCGTTGTCTCTCCACGCACATCCGCAGATCTCGTGCATGAGTTTGCCGTGCGGTCCCCACGGTTCGTTGTTGGTGGCTTCTTCCACTTTGACTTCCAGGTCCGTCAAGTTCAAGGCGTATTGCTTGACGCTCGTCTTGACTTTTTTGAGGTACGCCAACGCAGAATCGCGGTAATCTCTCAGATCCGCCATGGTTCCTTCTCCACCCTCGTGCGTGTGGTGGCCACACGTCCCAGTGGGTCCACCCGCTCGTCCACCGTTCGCACCACGCGTCCACGTGCGTGTGGGTTCCTGGACCTGCAAAGCTACGAGATCGACGCCTGTGTCGCGAAGAAAGGCGCACGAGGTCGTGCTTTCGCGCGATGCGATGCGCACGTGGGACCGACGACAACGTCGAAGAACTGGCCGACCACACCACAATCCATCCCATCTCTCTCTCACTGCCTCTCACTGCATCCCTCTTTCTCTTAACATTTTGTAACTCGAATTCCAAAATCCCCTAGAGAATCGAACGTTTTTGTAACGATTCGTTACAAAATGTTGATTTACGAGTGGATGGAATCGATCCCTTTTCCCTATCGAAACGGGTTCCCTTCCTATTGTCCGATTTGCCATCCATCGATGGCACAACTTTTTGTAACGAGATCATTACAAAAATGAATGTCGATCGAATGAGGGAAAGATCTCAATGGTGGATCGAAATGGTATCGATGGATCGATCCGATCGAGGGACGGACGAATGTGGACTCGCGGACGATGATGGACGTGCAACCATCCACATCGACGATTCCAAAGAGCGAGTTTTACACACCACAAACAGTCCTAAACCACCTCGCATTGTTTTTCTCCTACGTAAAAGCGCCGAAACCATCGTGAATATCGTTGGTAATCCGAAGAACCAATTTCTTCCGGATTTGCAACCGATGCAAGATGCGTCTTCCGGAAAACAAATGCATCATATGGACAAGAGGCGCTCGAACTTGATATTTGGTACGAATCACGAACGTTTTGTGCTCGAAGAAGCGGTCAAGGGGCTCATGAACCCCCATTGCAATGGCTTACTTTGACGGCACAAAAAACCCAAAAGTTTGGAGACTCGGTGCGTCAAATCAATGGAGAACAATGGTAGGACATCTCATCATCCGAATCGCGATCCCCTTTCACGTTGCGATCGATCGACATCGTTCACCATCGTCCGTTGTGTTCGCCTTCATTTCTCCCTCTCCCTTGGTCGCATTCCCCTTCGAAATCGCCTTTTTGATCGCGTTCTCCCTCCCTACTTCAATCGCGATTCCCCTCAGAGATCTCGATCAAACATTTTGTAATAGTATCGTTACAAAAAGTTGAGGCACTACCCTCAATCAGGGTCTTCGATGTTACCTGCAGGGAGTGTTGAAATATCGATTGCTTTCGAGTTTAAACTCTGTATTCCACGCACCGATTGTGACGTGGTTGTAAATTGCTATGCAGTATGTCTTACGCTACTACACGATGTGCTTGATCCCTCTTCTTACTTTTTCAATGTTGTCTCTTTCCTTCGACAACGAGTTTCAATGTGTTCTTTTGGTGGTAGGAGAATTCCGGTGTGGAAGTGATAATTTCGTCAAGATTTTGTACTCCAAGGCATGCACTACGCTCTTACATAGTCACAGGTGTTCGATATAGTCCAATGTGTTCTCAATAGTACACCTGAGTGAATTCGACAGTCGTAAGTCGAATTCTATAGTTCATTCTTGCACGACGTTTGTTCGTCGCTGGTCATGTTGTCGACGATCCACATGTTGGGCTGTTGGTCTTGGAGGGAGAGCTATTAACTCTGAACGAATTAACATTCGTTCCAACAGGGAGCCCGGTATAACCCGGGTTGACTGTCCTCCGACAGGACCCAGCAAAGACCGAAGCTAGTTCGGAAGCGATACTGCCGTTGTAATCAAAGGGGATCGAGTCCCTATTCCATACGCAGTCTCGATAGTCCGGTCCCTTAAGCCAGGGTCTCATAGGGACTCTGGGAGGCCTCGATGGCCGTTACAAGAAGGGCATGCATCGCTTCCTTTCAAGTAGAACGTTTCGATATAACGGGATCCCTTCAAAATGTGAGTCGAAGGGGAAACGGTAATTTCTCCGGACCCAAAAACGTGATAGTTTAAGGGAGCACATCGAATGTTTTGTTGCGACCTAGAAGTTTTGAGCATCCATAGCAAGTTCTCATCAGGACACTAGCGGAGACAATCATTCGAGCAGCCCCCAAAATGCTGACACACGGTCAAGTGGCTGATGTGCTCGTGGAAGGGGACCTTTGGCTTCAGTTGAGTGACTTACGCCTGAGCCAATTTAGCCACACTACGACATTTTAAATTCACGAAGACGTGAAGGAAGGTAAAAAAGCAACTCTTGATCCACCATCGTAACGTCCATTCGCCTCCGGGCATCGACGATTGGATCTCCAATGGGATCTGCCGTCGACGTGCCCAAGACCGTACGACATAGTCTTTCCCCACTGCCCGGGGATCTACCGAGGCCTGGAGCACCCGTTCCGCTAGGACCGGGTGAGGGTCGAAGGATTCCGTATGAGTAAGCAAGATTCCCCTGTACATGTCTTGGTTCCTTCTGGCATCGATCCTACCAAGGACCTAACGGAACGTCAGTGTGCGACCTCAGGGTCATGGGATCGTCATCGACCTCGCCCGGGAAAGATCCGACGGTGGAAATGAGATGCGATGGACACCTACACTTGGCAAAGATTCGTAGAGGCGCACCATTTGCAATCGAACGATCATGCTCCACGTCAAAGACTCTGCGGCTACGATGTCGAATGTGACGACGCGGCTGCTCCATATCGTCCTGATCTGCGGGATTGCACGCTTGGCAAAGATCCACGCCTACACAAGCTCCTTCCGACTGGCACCAAATGGAGTTACAGTTCTCTGCTCGGGGGCTGCCATTGGTGACACTGGATCGCTGGATGGAGTCACATACACGAAACGGGCTGTTGAGCAGATCTCGTACGAAAATGCAGCCTTTACTTGTACAAGTGGTATCACAAACATGAGCAAATTATTCATGGGAAACTCTGCAATTGACCCGAGTCCGTTCAATGGAGATATATCAAGTTGGGATACCAGCAGTGTGACCACAATGCAGGATATGTTCAGGTACGCTAGCCACTTCAACCAAGATATCAGCATGTGGGATACTGCACAGGTGATGGAAATGGCTGGCATGTTCTATGATGCTTCAAGTTTCAACCAGCCCATTGGCTCGTGGGATATAAGTAAGGTAGAGGATATGAGCGAGATGTTTCAAGGTGCTGTGATGTTCACGCATGATCTCTCCCAATGGCAAGCAGTGTCCATCTCGCATGCGCCCAGTAGTTTCGCAGCAGGTTCAGGGCTGGACGGCTTCCCAGACAAGCAGCCTACCTGGGCAGCAGCTGTGCCCAGATCCAATGAATGGCAGACTACGGACTCTGCGACGCAGGTTGCGTACGTAGATCTCAACGACGTGTACACTGTAGCCCCCACCATAGATGCAGGAAAATTCACTGTCAGAGGTGGCAAACAGAATCTGAAGATACATTTGTTCAGCCCTGAGCGTTATCCCTACAGGTACTACTCATACGCAACTCATGGGGAACTTTCTGGGAATTGGCCGAATTATGTGAATGTCATGGGGGAGTTTGGAACCTGTGGATTCAGCAATTGTTGTAAGAGCAAAGACAAGAATGAATGTGACCAGTGCACAAGAGGAAATCCATCAGCTGGATACCCTTGTTATAGCTGTAGTTCCCTTAAAAAAACATGCGAAAATGCGCGTGAGCACACATCTTTCCCTTCTGAACTCACAAGCCCTGTTATGGCAATCGATAACTTGAATAGTATAGCGGATGGCTTCAGAAAGAAGAACATGCCAAATTTTGAGGACTACAATTGCAGGATAAGTCCTGGTACAAGTTCGATTGCTGATACTCAGTTTCCATACAGAGTCTTTGATGGGGAAGGAGATCTTATTACCGACTCACTTTGTCGACCATATGATGCCTTTGACCTTGCGTGGGCTCATTACTTCACTTTTGTTGATGGGGGTTGCCTTCCAGACTTTCCCAAATGTGAGCGTAGAGGAGTTTATTTGAAGTCCACATGGTCTGTGAAGGACACAGAACAAAACAAGGATATTGCTGGCAATTATTACGAGACATACCCATTAATTCAACCCCACAAAGTACTGAGCGAGGGCCATCTGTACCTAAGTTCTTCTGGTTCAACACTCTGGACTGCAGTCTCAACCTCGGAGATACCTGGAGCTGCTGTGTTATTGTCACCGTTGTATCAGAGCGGGGATCCAGAGATTGACGGCTGTCCAACAATCTCGACAAAACTCCAATGGTACGAAGGTGGGGGTGTTGTCTCTACTTTACACTACAACAAGGATGATGGTAGTGCGGATGTCGTCGTTGCAGAGGTGGATGGACCAAAGCCCAATGAAAGCTTGGCAGAAGATGCGAGCATTGACTCCCCGGTCCAAGAAATAGCAAATTCGACTATTAATTGCAGTAGGAAGAATTCCTACAATTCAGCATGCTTGAATGCAGCTTTTTTGGGACATGAAAGAGAAGATGGCTCAGGCATGGGTAGCAGAGGCTCAACACAGTACAGCGACGAAGTTGCTGCCCAGAAGACTCGCACAGCAGTGGTTGCAAAGTTGAGTGGACGCAATTTGGAGAGAAACAAAGATGACTGGCCTAGTACATCCTGGCTCAACAGTTGCCACTTCAGACAGGTGACAAAACCATCAGATGTACCTGTGAGCCCGCTTTTGCTGTCAGAACTTCCAATCACATGTCAAGACAATGCTGTGCTGTCATCGTTTGTTTTGCAGCAGAATGCCGCAAGCGGCAACCAATTTTACTACCAGTTTAAATGTCTTGAAGTCGAAAACATGGATCCCCTTTCCCGCCCCACCAAACAGCAGTCAAACATGACCATTACAATTATCAGAAAATTCTCGGAAGAGGTAAAGAACAATCGCCCTGAAGACTGGTACTTAACATATCCTAACAAGTATGTCAATCCGACTCTGGATTTCAAAAGCAAAGACTTTGTTCTGCTTCAGTTAGGAAAAGTGTCCTGCGGTCAACACTTGCTCCAGAGCTTCCATTTGAACCTTGATGGTCGTCAAGTTGTGGATGACGATACCCTGCATGATGTGTTCAGCTACCAGTGGGACTGTGCAGGTACATGGAAACGTCAAGACACATGCATCACTCGTGAAACTGACAAACATGCTGTTGAGGATTTTGTAGGATTTGCTCGTGCTGGTCTTGCAATAGATTGTGCAGAGAAATATTTGTCAGAATTCCAGCTACATAGCTCTGACACAGAATACTGGTATCAGTATCAGTGTTGTGGTGCATTTGAAGATCTTATTCCTACCTACATGGATTTACTTCACCAGCTGAATGAAACAGAGCAGTCAATGTATAGTCTCTCTGCCACAGAGGAAACTCTTGAAGAAAAGTGGTCCGAGTTGTTCCAAAATTCCACCATGTTGCAGAGCATCATTGCGGAAGCGCCGTTCCCTTTTGTACCTGTGAGAGAGGAGGTCATCGAAACCCGCTCTGTGCAGACGCTTCTTCGCCCGTGGTATCCTTTCCTCCTGGCTAAACACTTGAAGCCCATGCATAATTCCCTGTTTTCCGTCCCTAGATACAACATTGTGAAATACATGCAGTCATCAGATGTTTCGGAATACTTACAAAGTAGCCAAGAAACCATTGAAGGTTTGCAAAAGAACTGGGACCAAGCCAAGGAAAAGCAATTCGAGTTGAATGCTATGATTTCTGTGTTAGACAATGTTGGGAGTCTTGTCGTGGAGCTTGCTGAGGCGCAAACCAATCATATGCAAAGGAAAGTAAACCTGGACCTGAACGAATTGAAGCTTCAGTTGTCAGCAACTTGCGGGCGTCTAAAAACTGCGCAGCAGATCACGCTGGAACGTGCTAGTGCAATTGAGGACAGACAGAAGGAACTTGAAGATGCCATTCGCCAGTGGCAGAGACAGCAGAGGTTGAATGCCATCCTTAATCTTGCAAAGGGTTTTGGCAACGGATTCAGAGCTGCATCAAAATTCTTTGGAGCAGCCAAGGGATCTGGAGCAGGCGCAACAGAAAAATGGCTGGATGGAATAGGACTATTCTGGAATTTTGGTTTTGACATTGGCATGTCTGCAGATAAGGTCGAGAAGGCCCGCAGAAGCTCTCAAAAAATGGTCAATGCTGCAAAAAGTGCCAGAGACCTGTACGAGGGTTACGCTGCAATCTTTGAAAACCTTCCTCTAGAATTGAAGATACCTGAGTGTTCCGATATCCAGGGTGATGTAGATGCAAACAGCACACTGAACACTCAAGACACAGTCCTTTATATGGAAAGAATTGCAAGGTCCCTGGGGGAATTCAGCACTCTTATGGTGGATGATCTCCAAGTGTCCGTTGAACAGTTCTTCTCGACATTTACAACTGGCAGCATGACAGATACATCCGTCAGTACTGCTGGCCTTAACCTTCAAATGGAGATAAATGCTGCATTGAGTGCTTGTTACGACACAAAGGAGACCCTTTCAGTCTTCCTGATCCAGTCTATACAGCTGGCATCGACAATGGAATTGCAAAACTACACCCTTGCCTTGGAAACGGTTACAGAAGACTTTGAAAAGCGGAAAGCAGAGCTGAAGGACAACATTGAGGGAGGTGTGCAATTCATGATGATGAATATGTGGCACTCAACAGTTGGTAGCCTCCTGAACATCGCAACAAACAACAGGCAGCTTGCACTTCAGCTTTGTGTTCCATATGTGTACGCATATCCCAATACTATCACTAGAGGAGGGGATGCCCTACCCGAGCTATGTAGAGCTCGCGTTGTGTATGATCTGATGCAAGAAGCCATTGAACTTCTCGGAACGATCCCCCGCACAAGGGAATCTTTCTCCAGTTACTATAACAGTATGACTGCTCTGATAAGCGCATCTCAAGCAAAATTCAAGTCATACGAGGAAATGATTGGCAGGTTCGAAGTCAGTGCATTGCAACGTGTATCGAATCCGGGAGATCTCCGTGTGCAATCCTCTGATTTTCTTGTTGTTGACGTCTCTGGCTACAATGCAAGTTCCTGCTATGGAAATTATGATGTTGTTTCAGATTATACAATGTGCTATGTTGGTACTGGTGGAATCGATGATCCTCGGCCGACATTACCACCATACCCAACCCCTTATGCAGGGATGGATTGTGAAAGGATCAACAAGCTGTGCAAAGGAGAAGATTCAGAAAGTGAAGCATTCAGAGAGGCACTTGACATGGATGAGGGTGATGATTGCTACTGCGTCTGCGAAACACAGCCTACTGCTCTTGTGTGCACAGGGGGGACAATGCAATCCTACCTTCATAAAATGTGCAAGGACAAAGGGCAGTCATTAGACACAGCTGGATTTCCATGCATTGGCTCAGACTTTTCAAAGTTCAGGCAGAGCAATGGCTCTGAGCCAGTGGTGATGGACTTGACCAGTTTTCCAGTGATAGTAGACGTCCCAGGAATGAGCTCTTTTTTCTTGCAAGGGTTTGAAGCAATTATCCAAGGCGCAGAGCAACAGACCAGGTCCACAGTTGTCATAGAGCTTGCGATGCCGCCGGAGCAGAACCAATGGGCGCCAAAGTCTGTTGAAGAACAGTTTTCCCTTCAAGCAGACAAAGGCTACTTGGCATTTGATGCAAAGGAGATGTCTGATTTTATCAAGTCTTGGACGTATCAGTACAGAGAAGATCTTCCAGAACAATTTCCTGGTCAGTTTGGAAGAGGTTGTGCATGCCGAGCGGATGAAAGGCCACGGTGCATGTGCTACTGGAGTATCTTTGGCAGCTGTCCGGTTGCTGATGTTCCACCCCCGCCATCCCCTGGACCAGTATTGCCTCCTCCCCTTCCTCCGCCGATGCCCGGAAATCCCTGTTCAGGAAATATGGAACCAGAGAAGAGGGTGCCATTCTGGGATTGCTCCGGATACTTTCTGTGCATGTACTCGTTTGTTCAAGGCAATATTACATGTCCTCAAGGGATAAATGGGATTCAGCTCTTGATCAATGCATCAGACCCACTTGCAGCATGCAACTACCCGTGTGCTCTTTTCCCCGTTGAGAACTGTGTCAACTGCCCTTCCAGGAACTACCTACAGGCTGAAGACCAGACTGAAGGCTCACAACAATGTCCTTATTGTGCATGTGCTTCTTCAATTGCTGGGCCAGGGTCGGAGGAGGTCTTCAGCATGATTCTTGCACCGCCCACGCCGCTTGCCAAGTTTGAATTGACTGCCCGTAACATAAATGTCACAGGAAATGATGTCCAATCCATCCTCGTAACATTCAAATACCATACGCAGACAAGGTCTCTTGGAAGCACTTTACCGGAAGGGCCCTCTACAGGAGAGAAGAATGAGTCCTTGGTCCATAATGGTACAGAGAGGGGGAGACCTTTGGATAGTTCCTTCGCTGCTTTTGTCATTTCTTTGCTCCTTGCCTGGCACCTAACACAAATGTAAATACGTTTTCTTGTTTCGTACATCAACTTGCAACCAACATATGCTCGAATATATGCTGGGTTGTGTGGTACCACGAAATGCCCGTGCCAAATGAGAGATTAGAGGCTGAAAAGGAGATTGACCCTAGCGGACAGAAATGGCTTCAAAGCACACGATTGACCCATGGGACAAATATGAGTTGTGTGGACACTTGAAATTGCAAGTGTTACGCAAGGTCACCCCACCCCCAGAGAGGGTAGGTTTCATTAGAAGTCCAGACCACATAGTGAGGACAATCCGGGCAGACGAGGCAGTGCCCTCGACTAATTGAAGATTAATCGGAACTAGTTAGACCGGAACAGCAGGACTGAAAGGGGACCTAATCCAAACAGAATCTGACGGAATCTTTGAGGAGCCCTTGAAGGGCCACGATGTTACGACCAGATTCTGCGAATCTCACGGAACACGCAGGACCGTACGATGGGGGCTAAGGACCCACGTGATCAGCAA